>CAUYON010006089.1:0-22046 GCA_963573935.1 Arctocebus calabarensis | reverse complement strand
TTGAGAGCATTCAAAAGCTTTGTCTTCCATGTCAGAAATCCTTTCTTCTGCTTGCTCCATTCTGTTACTGAGGGATTCTACTGAATTTCTCAGATCTTTAAGGGCTGCAACTTCTTGTCTCAATGTGTCAAAATCTTTGGTCACTTTGTCTTTGAATTCGTTGAATTCTTGAGACATCTTTTGGGTCATCTTTTGAATTACTGCTTGAAATTCTATTTCCATCTTTTCCTCCCTTCCACTGATCTTATTTGCAATCCAGATTCTGAATTCGATTTCAGACATCTCAGCCATTTGCCTATCCAGGAGATCTTGTGCTGTGTCTGCCTTGTTGTTACTTGGAGGGGTGGTCTACTCTGATTATTTGTATTGCCAGAGTTTTTCCGTTTATTCCACCCCATGGTTGTTTTTCACCATTGTGTCTGGCCCTTCAAGTGGTGGGTGCAGGGCCATGCGGTTGTCCGGGAATTTTCTGGCCAGCGGTGGGCCTGCAGAGAGGCCTGGCATTCACCAGTGGGGTCCCTGAAGAAGGCTGGCCTGTGGAGGCCCCATGGGTGCCAGGCAGAGGCCTGCACAGTTGCCAGGAGTGACCCTGGCCATGGGCTTAATGGTCACAGGCAGAGTCCCTGACAGAAAGAAGACCTACAGAAGCCCAGTAAGTGTGGGATGCAGGGCCAGGTGGTCACCAGGGGAGTTCCTGGCTAGGGGCAGGCCTGCAGAAGCCTGGCAGTTGCCAGTGGAGTCCCTGGCAGAAGGCTGGCCTGCAAAGGTCCCGGGGGTTCCAGGTGGAGGCCCGCACGGTTGCCGGTACCATCCCTGACCAGGGGCGAACCTGCGGGGACCATGTGGGTGCCAGGCGGAGGCCTGCACAATCTCCAGGGGAGTTCCTGGGCGAGGTGTGCCTGCAGAGGCCTGGTGGTTGCAGTCGAAGTTACTGGCAGAAGGCAGGCCTGTGGAAGCCCTGCAAGCTCGGGCGTGGGGGCCACACGATCACCAAGGGATTTACTCACCAGGGGAAGGCCTGCAGGAGCCCTGTGGGTGCCAGGCAGAGGCCTGGTGGTTGCAGGCAGAGTTCCTGGCCTAAGGCAGGCCTGCGGAAGCCCTGCAAGCTCTGGCATGGAGCCTCGTGGTCTCCAGGGGATTTAGTAACCAGTTGAGGACCTGCAGGGGCCCTGCAAGTGCCAGGCAGAGGCCTGCGTGGTTGCCGGGGGAGTTCCTGGCTGGGGGCAGACCTGCAGAGGCCTGGCAGTCGCCAGCAGAGTCTCTAGTAGACGGCAGACTTGCGGAAGTCCGGCAAGTATGGGCGTAGGGCCAGGCAGTTGCCAGGAGCGTTTCTGGCTGTGGGCCACCCTGCAGAGGCCTGGCAGTTGCAGGCAGAGTTCCGGGCAGAAGGCAGGCCTGCAGAAGCCCTGCAAGCTCGGGCATGGAGCAGCACGGTCACCAGGGGATTTAGTGGCCAGGGGCTGGCCTGCGGGGGCCCTGTGGGTGCCAGGCAGAGGCCCGCACAGTCACCAGGGGAGGAGTTCCTGGTCAGGGGCAGACCTGCGGAGGCCTGGCTGTCACCATCAGAGTTTCTAGTAGATGGCAGACCTGTGGAAGCCTGCCAAGCTTGGGGCACAGGGCCAGGCACTCACCTGCAGCTTCCTTGGCTGGAGGGGAGGGAACCTTGCCACAGCCCCACCTGTAGTCTTTTCCCGGTGGCGTGCTTGTTCTGGTAGGTGGGGGTGGGGGCGCTGCTCAGGGACCTCCTCCCTCAGTCTCGGGGGGGTTTGTGAGGTAAGGGGGGAAGAGTGTACGGTAAGTTCAGAATGATGGGGAAAACTTTAGTTCAGTTTTTCTGCCTAGCAATAGAGTTTTCAGAGTCACACTGTGGTGCTCAGAGGAAGCACACCTCACTTCCCACAGCACTCTTCTGTTGGGTGAGAGAAGAGGTCCACAGTTCACCACTTGTCTGAAGAAAACTTGCAGGAGCAAAAGAGGAGAATAAAAAGGAAAGGAAACAGAAAAGCAAGAAACTCAGAGCTTTCTTGGGGGAGGGGACGGGCACTCTTCCTTTCAGATGAATTTTGTATCTGAAGTGTGCTTTCTTGGAGTTGCAGCCAGTCTCAGCAGAGGTTATCCGCAGAAATCACTTCTCTCTCTTGGCTGGGCTTTCAGTATTCAGCTTAATTGGGCAGTTTCTGGAGGTTATCTTCCCTTTTGGACAGGAGCCTTTTTCGGAAGCTTCTTCCAGTCATCCATCTTGCTCCGCCCCCCCCCCAAGGACTCTTTTGAATCAAACGTGAGGGCATGTCTTCCTGGTAGGGTAGGTATCCATGGCCCTTTTGGCTATAGCTACCCACTGAAAAAATATGGAACAGGATTCCAAAAGGAAAGACATTCTAAATCCAATTGAAAAACATACCCTGATACGAAGATGAAAGACATAGAAATTCTTCAACTGAGAAGAATAAATTATTCTTAGAAGGTAAAAGTTTATCATAGCTGAATAATTTGAAGTTTTTAAGTAACAATCACTGACAAGGAATTAGTAACATTCTGTGTTTAGGCCTTATGGTGCTGTATTTTCTAATCTCTGTCTCTACTAAAGCTTAAAAATTATTGTACTTTGGCTCAGCGCCTGTGGCTCAATGGGCTAAGGTGCCAGCCACGTACACCTGAGCTGGTGGGTATGAATCCAGCCCAGGCCCGCCAAACAACAATGACAGCTGCAACCAAAAAATGGCTAGGCATTGTGGGTGGTGCTTGTAATCTCAGCTACTTGGGAGGTGGAGGCAGAAGACTTGCTTAAGCCCAGGAATTGGAGGTTGCTGTGACCTGTGATGCCACAGCCCTCTACCCAGGGTGACAGCTTGAGGGTCTGTCTCAAAAAAAAAAAATTATTGTACTTTGAAGCTAAGGAAAAAAGAATAATTTGATATGATAATTAAATGTATTAAAGATAATACAAAATTGAGGTTGAAAATTACATCATGTAATAATGCCTCTAATGGGAGAATAATGGGAAATGAGAAAATGAAAACAAAATATTTCCTTGACTAACACTCGTGCTGTCTGATACAATAGCCATTATACACTTAACATTGGAGACCAGCCCCAAATTACACAGTGAGTTCTTTCCCAGTGACTGGTGGAGATGAGAGAATAAGGGAAAATTAAGAGTCAAGACATAAAGAGAAAGTCTGAAGAGTTGGGTCAAGGGGACTGTCCACCTCCAAGACGAGGACTGTTGGAAGCCCCTTGCTTCAGGTTAGCTCTATTTTTATCACATACATCACTGTTTTAATCATCAATCTTAAAGGAGAAGGCTAAACCCTTACATCATGGTTCTTGCTGGGCTTGCATTTTCTATCCAAAGTATTTCTTTAACTATGTTAATTAGACTGATTTACCTCTTACTATTATTATTCTAAGTTATTTAGGATTTTAACACAGAGTATGGGACAAGGAACACAGTCCAGGAGCAAATGTTAAAGCAGACCTCATGCACACAAATCTCAGAAGTGGCAATTAACCCCCAGGAAGCTTTGCACTCAGACGGCTGGTGCTTCTGCCCATTCTGAGATGACAGAAGAAAGGAGATATTTTTCTCCTTAGAAGAAAGGAGATATTTTTCTCCTTATCTTTTTCTGAGAGACTTTTTCTCTCTCAACAAGTTTTAGACGCTCATCCTGTCTCCAATGCATTCTGCATTCCCTCGCCAACTCCCAAAATGCACTAACTCTCCTAGAGAGGGCAGCCCCACCCTCAGCAAGCCTTGTCTCCCAGCGCTCAGTGACCTCTGAGCTGAGTTGTACTAGAGGAGGCGTGAAGCTCCAGCCAGACAGTTCCTCCATTTGAAGAATACCAAGCTTCAGGATATAGCTTTATAACAGATTTTGGGTTTCTCTGATCCACTTCTCTCTTATTTCTGTTCCCTTTTGCCCATAATCTGCAATCATTTTCTTAATTTAATTCCTAACCTACTTATAATAAACAATTGAATATTGGTTTTAAGCTTATTAAATCATTGTTTCTGGCAATGCAAGCACATCAAGATATGACTCTTCCCTTAAGTACCCAAATGTGAAAAATATTCCACAGCACATACTTGAAATTAAAGTGAAAAACATTCCATAGTACAGGCCTTCTCTTCAGCAGAAAAATTAATTCAGAAGTTGGAAAGTGTATAGAAAAAGTTTAACTATTTTCTCTGAAAAGTGCCTTTTTAAGGCACTTGATTTGCTACCAAAGACTAATTGAGGCATTGAATAAAGCTATCATTCAATTAATCCTTTTTTTTTTTTAGAGACAGAGTCTCCCTTTGTCACCCTTGGTAGAGTGCTGTGGCATCACAGCTCACAGCAACCTCCAGCTCTTGGGCTTAAGTGATTCTCTTGCCTCAGCCTCCTGAGTAGCTGAGACTACAGGTGCCCACCACAATGCCCAGCTATTTTTTTTGTTGTTGTAGTTTGGCCAGGGCTGGGTTTGAACCCACCACCAGTATATGGAGCCAGGGCCCTACCCACTGAGCCATAGGCACCGCCCTCAATTAGTCCTATTTTTAAGAGCCATAATTTCAACAGAACTTTATGAATTGTGTTATCCCACTCCATCCCCCCAAAGCTTAGGTTCACTGCTCCAAATTTAGTATATTGAAAATGTATAAATAATTCGAAGGAGTGCGTCAGTGGCTAAACCACTTTCTAAAAATCCAAATGTAAGGCATATCTTACACTCAAACTAAGACCTTCCCTACCATATTTTATTTCTTTTTATTTTGTTTTTTAACAGTTTTAATGAAGTATAACTGATACACAATGAACTACACCTATTAGAGTAAGTCCTTATTTAATGTTGTCAGTAAGCTCTTAGAAACCGCAACTTTAAGAAAAATGACTTATAATGAAACCAATCTTACCATGGGCTATTTGTTTTGTTTTGTTTGAGACAGAGTCTCACTACATCACCCTTGGTAAAGTGCTGTGGTGTCACAGCTCACAGCAACCTCAAATTCTTGGGCTTAAGTGATTCTCTTACCTCAGCCTCCCAAGTAGCTGGTACTACAGGCACATACACTCAGCTATATTTTTGTTGCAGTTGTCATTGTTGTTTAGCTGGCCCAGGTCAGGCTCTAACCCACCAGCCTTGGTGCATTGGCTGGCACCATAACTCCTGTGCTACAGGTGCAGAGCCAACCATGGGCTATTTGGTATAAAGAAGAGTTAAATTCTGGTCTCAGAAAAATCACCAAACTTTTAAACACAGACCAAATTGCTTCTAATATTAAATACTGAAATAAATATAAGTCATACATACATTTGAGAAAGATTAATGAAAATAAGTAAGATCATTATTTACCCATTTATTCCAGTTCAGTGTTGTGGGTGACTGGAGCCACCCTGCAGCTCAGAGAACCAGGTAGGAACTGAAGCTGGTTAGGATGCTATTCTTTTACAAAGAATACTCACACACACCCACACACATTCAGGGACCATCTTAGAATATGCACATCTTTGGCATGTGGGAATAAACTGGAATATCCAGAGAAAATCCACACAGGCATGGGAAGAACATGCAACTCCACACACAGAGTGGCTTCCACTAGGAATCAGATTGTTTTCTCATCAGTGTTATAAAGAAACCATATTAAACAAAATTGTGTTATTTGAGGATTTGTACATATCTTGTCTGATTTATCTCCTAGTATTTCTCACATGTGTATTTTAATGCTATTGTGCATCTTATTTTTCTAATCTCACTTGCCAACTTTTCACTGCTAGAGCATAGAAGTACAATTGATTTTTGTATATTGAGCTTATATCCTACAACCTTGCTAACCTCACTTACTACTTCTAATAGCTTTTTGGTACATTCCATCCAGATTTTTTTAGATAGATAATCACGTATCTTTAAATAAAGACCGCTTTAACTTTTTTTTCCAATTGGATGGTTTTTATTTCTTTTTCTTGCTTTAGAATCTCCAGTACAGTGGTGAATAGAAATGGTAAGAGCAGACATCCTTGCCTTGTGCCTGATCTTAGGAAAGAAAGTATTCAGTTTTTCAACATTAATTCTGATATTAGCTGTAGGATTTTTGCAGATGCTCTTTATAATTAGAAAAGTTCCCTTCTAAGTCTAGTTTGCTGAGAATTTTTATTGAAAATGGATATTGAATCATTTCACTTTTTTCTGCTATACTAAAATAATCGTATGGTTTTTGTTTTCCAGCTTGTAATATAATGAAATGCATTGATCAATATTTGAATGTTAAACCAAACTTATGCTCTAAAGACTAAATCCCATTTGATCATGATTTATTATTCTTTTTATATATTGTTAGATTTAACTTGCTAAAATTTTATTTAAAATATTTGTGCCTTCATTCATGAACAATAATTATCTGTAATGTCTTTTTTGGAATGTCTTTTTAAAGTTTTGAGGTTAATGTAATGCTGCCTTCACGGAATGAGTTTAAAATATTACTTCCTTGTCTAGATTCTGAAAGAGTCCATATTCTGGAATTAGCACTATTTCTTCCTTAAATCTGTATTCGAATTTGCCAGTGAAGCCATCTGGATATAAGTTTTTTGTAGGAAATATTTTTGTTTCTTGGGGTTTTTATTAAACAAAAATGTATTTCCTTTAATATATATTGGTATATCCAAATTATCTATTCCTTCTTGAGTGAGATTTATTAGTTTGTGTTTTTCAAGGAATTTGACCTTTTAAAATATGTGGTCAAACATGTTAACATTAAGTTGTTTATAATATTCCCTTATTATCCCTAAGAAAGAAAAAAAACTGTATTAAATTTGCAATAACATATACCGACAACAAAAGATAATATGTCACATTGAACACCTCTTCTAATTGCAGAAGTCAAATGTGACTTGAGTATTACAAATTTAATATACTTCTTTCTTTTGTTAAACTGTGTATAATTTTTTTTGGCACCTTCTGTATGTTTATCGCAGCACAATTCACAATTGCAAAGATATGGAATTAACCTAAATACTCATCAACTGGTGATTAATAAAGGAAATGTGGTGAAATACATATGTATATACCATGGACTACTACTCAGCATAAAAAGAAATGAAATGATGTCTTTTGCAGCAACATGTATAGAACTGGAAGCCATAATCCATAATACCAAGTGGAGTATCTCAGGAATGGAAAAACAAATACCACATGTACTCACTTAGAGTAGGAGCTAAATGTTGGTTATACATGATTATACAGGGTGGTATAATGAAATTTGGAGACTCAGAAGAGGGGAGGATCAGGGAATGAGGGATCAAAAATTACCTATAAAAAGGCAGCTCCTGTGGCTCAAGGAATAGGGCACCAGCCCCATATACCAGGGGTGGCAGGTTCAAGCCTGGCCCCAGCCAAAACTGAAAAAAAAAAAAAAAAGAAAAAGAATTACCTATAATGTATACTGTATACTACTCAAGTGACAGATGCATGAAAAGCCCTGACCTCACGACTACACAATTCATCCATGTGTCAAAATACCACTTGTACCCCCTAAATTTATTAAAATTAAAAACAAATTATATTTTTCTGTTTCCTATTATACTGATCTCTGCTACATCTTTATTATTTCCTTTATTGTTCTTAATTTTGGATTTAAGTTACTCTTATTTTAGTTTCTTAAACTGAAAACTGAGCTCTTCCTCTTTTCTAATGCACATGATTAGTGCTCTCACTTTCCTTTTAAATATTTATTAGTAGGAACCCCAAATTTAGATATATTGTAATTTTGTTTCTTTCAGTTCAAAAACCTAATTCCCCTTTTGATTTCTTTATTCCCAGGGATTACTTATAAGTGTGTTATTTTGTTTCTAAATATGTGGGAGATTTTCCAGAGATCTCCTGTTATTAATTTTAATTTAATTCTATCAAGGTTAGAGAATGTATTTTTGAGATTTGAATCACTTTATATTTATTGAGACTTATGTTATGCTCCAGGACATAGTCTATCTTGAAAAATATTTCGTGTGTCTTTAGGAAGCATATACATTCTGCTAGTGTTGGGTGGAATGCTCTATAATTAGGATTTCTAGTATAATTAGAGTCAAAAACTAATAGGAATAAATTGGCCAGAATGGGATGATCAAAGCAGAATTTATCAGCTATCTACTTAGAATGATGATGGTAATGATAATGACAACGACAATAATGATGATTTTGGTAACTGGCAACTATTGTTTACACTGTTTAATGTCCAACACTGTATAAACACCATATATATCTCACTTAATCCTCAGATAACCTACTAAGAAAGTTACTATAATTTTTATTTTAGCAGAGGAAAACACTAAAACTCAATAAATGTAAGTAACTTTACTCCAAGTCAAACTTCTAGGTCTGACTATGAATTCAGGGCACTGGCTCATAATGATTTATGATGTATGTGTTGACTAATTGCTTTATAAGTAACACAAATATAACTGAGTCAGACTAACGTTGACTAACCGTGCTCTCACTTGCCAAATCCTCCCCTCCCTACTCTCTGCTCTGAGTTCAAAAGTGTTGATAGCCAGGATTGTATTGAAGATTTCAGCCTAGGACAAAGAGGAGCTAATCACAGGGAAAAGCATCCAAAATATCTGCTTTTGAAAGAAAATATAAACTCCATCTCCTCACAGAGACTTTTGAACCCACTTTTTGAATCCATTTTCTCTCTCTTCTTTTTTTTAAAATCTTCCCTCTGAGCTTTTTTTTTTTTTTTTTTTAGAAGTGTTGGTCTTCCTCTCTTCAACATTTGCAAAATCTGCTCAGAAAAAAAAAATCTAAGTGATTTATTATTCTTCTAGCATTCCCCCTGGTAGTATTCAATTTTTTAATTTGTTCCCAAACCATACATTTTACATTGTCTGATCCTCATTAACAACCTTGTGAAAGTTTTCAGATGGAGAAGGCATGACTCAGACCATTTAAGAAACTTGCCCAAGGAACACAGTCAGTGGTGTAACTTACAAACTTTATTGTGAATCATAATCTCCTGAGGACTTAAACCACAAAATTTCTCCCTCATTAACTATCTTATATTGAAATTATATTTTAGAGAGCTCTTTTTTTCTGTTGGATAAAATGCAGAGATCCTTTAGAAGGGTAACATTGTGAGCAAGTGTACACATATATGCATGTATGACCAGCTATCCCACCTTAAACTTCATGTAGATGTTCAATATAGATTTAAAGATAGATCAAGAGAAGATTGTGTTCTTGAGAGGACTGAAAGAAGATGAAATGGTATGTAAGAAGGTGAAACCAGGATCATACTAAGGGTTTAAGTAAAATCTAGGCCTGGCTTATCCTGAAGGACCTGAGAATCTATGGCAGGCCTTACTTTCCCCCTTCCCCTTCTCTTTTTAAATACATCCATTCATCTCACTATTTATTCTTCATGGCTCATTTTCGGTTCTTTATTCTTCTAACCTCAACCCTGAGAGCCACAAGAACTTAAGAGAACAAAAAACCACCCAAGCACCCCTGAATTAACTCCAACTCAGGACCACCGATGGACCAAGACAACCTTCTGAAGTTTATTCTGGGTCCCAGTTTGTCCTGGTCCTAGTCTACATAGTGAAATATGTTCTCCAGAGGCCACATGCATGGCCTTGCCACCAAGCAGTACCTCAGACCTAGCGGAAGAAAGGATTAGAATCCTCCAGAGAATTTCTTTCCCAGGCAAATGCTGGGAAATTTTTTTTCTCTACTTCTCCATGCTAAAGTGAAAGGGAACAGCCTTCCTTGAAATTATATGATTCACCAGAAACATCAGACATTAATTCCAGGAACAAGGCTTAAAATACAAAAATGTGTAGAAAGCAACAGGGTGTCCATGAGATGAGATGTGGAAATTCCTCACTCAATGTATCATCAGCTGTCATAGCCTGAACTGAAAAGTGGTGGGCTTGGACTCATGCAATGCCTTGTTCTTAGCACCTGTGCTCAGGGAGGAGTTAGTCAAAGAAGGCCAATCATGTAACATGATGTTCATAGGGCTCTGAATTCCTCTCAAAGGACTGGTATTTCTCCTTCCAATGACCAAATGCCCCACCTGCCAACACTGGATGCATTGCATGAATCAAGCCTCTGAAGGCAATCTGGTCACCAGCCTATGACCTATGGAGCTATAAGCTAGACTCTTAATATCTATAGTCATCCATCCCTGTCATCCGGATTGTCATTCCTTGGAAGATATAAACAAACACAAATTTAATATAAAGAACACAAACTTAATATCTGACAGTTCTGTAGTTCAGAAATCTGACATGAGTCTCACTGTACTAAAATTAAGGTCTTAGCTAGGCTGCCTCCCTCACTGGGAGCTTTGGGAAAGACTCTGTTTCCCACCTTTTTCTGGCTTTGACCCTTTCTCCCATCTGTAAAGTCAACAAATGTCTCTCCAACACTGTTTTCATCATTATGGCTCTTTCTCTGACTTTTCTTCTGTTCTCTCTTCTATTTTTAAGGTACCTTGTGATTACATTGGGCTGTCCTGGATAATCAAGATTAATTAATCAAGATAATCTCTCTTTGATATAATCAGATGATTAGTAAACTTAATTCCATCTGCCACCTTAATTCTCTTTTGCCATGTAACCTAACATTCAAGGTTAGAAGGATTAGGATGTGACTACTTTTATAAAATTTCTCCAAAGAAGTGAAGTTTCTCCAAAATCATGGTGACAAGATAATTAACCATTTTCAATCTTATGACATCTGAGGAAATCTAGCATATGGACATTATGAATGGACAGAGTGTGTTAAGAAATCAGTACTGGATTAGACATACTGGGATTCAGTGGTCACCATCTTCCAGCTGTCATGTGCAGAAGCAGCAGAGAGAGGGAAGATACACTGGCATGTGTAGAGTCACTTCTGGAGTCTGTGTGTGTGGGCATGTGTGTCTACAGGTGCATTTGTACATGTGTAGCCCCTCTCGCTCGTGGAACATTGTATTTTCTCCACTGTAGTCAATTACCCGGCCTCTACCATCTCCAATCTAATAAAAATTTCCTGACCCCCATTGCTCTAGTCTCCTGTTGCCTTCCCCAATCAAAGCCTTGGTGTCTGTTCCACTTACTAGTATTTAGAACCTGCTATATTTTTTATTTTGTCACTGTAAGTATTTGTTATTCATTTTTGCATAACAAGTATGTACAGAGGATTGAACATCATGCCTGCTGTAACAGTCACCAATAGTGATCGCCACAGGTGTGTAGATATTTTAGTAACCTGTAATGACTTTTGGAGTAATAAAGAGGAGAGGAATTTTCCTTGGATTGTTTGGTCCCCTTCTACTTCATCCATTACAGAAAGGCTAAGATCAAAAAAAAGAAATATGTTTAACGTAGTATCAGCCTGGTGATGATGACCTGAGGTCTAATTAGGGTCAAAGTAGAACCATACAGCACAAAGCTCTGGCTTCCAGCTCCTCAATCTACTGAAAAGCACAGGCATTTACTTTAAGGCCTTGTTTAAATGTGAATTTACTTGGAAAGGGGGAGTTTTCAGCTATTTTTAGTCAGTGTGAGTGAACAAATACTTTCTTTGTAATTCATTTTGAGAGGAGGGAAAAACACACAAAAAATGTCTATAGGGCAAGCCTGTGGGAGGGCAGCATCAAGATAGGAACTGGCAGGCGGAACAGAAGGCAGAGGCAAGGAAGGTACAAGCCATTCCATGCCTTAGATGTACTAATGCCCACAGTCATTTGCCAAATAAAGACTTGCGCATTTTAACATGCCCTTCCAACTTGGCATTGGGAAAATCACAATCTAGCTGAAAATGAGGATTCCAGAATATATATCATGTGAACTAGAGTGTCAGTAGAAAATGTACTTTCCTTCTCTGTCCCCAAAGTGTGAAACCTGAAGCATCTTTAACTAAGAATGATTGCAGAGCACATGATTCTTTGCTCATAAAGCATCTTGGAAGAAACTAGGGCTATGCTTTTGGCTCTGAGCTGCAGATGAAGCAGGAAATGTTAAAATATTCTGGACTCCTACACAAAGGCTCTCAGTCTCAAACTGAATAAGAAACCCTTTTGGAAAAGATAGGGGAGTAACAGGTGTGGGTTCTAAGTGTTCGCATTCTCCTTAACTGACTCTTGAAAGTGTCCCCACGGCTCTGTCTTTGGGAGACGGAAGGAGGGAAGCCTTAGGCAGGCTGATACACAGATACAAAGACACTTAAGTTTGTCAGGAGTAAAAAGGAAACTGTGAGTCACATACAAAAGAAGGATTAAATATTTTAGTAAATTTTTTTGTTTTTCCTGGAATTCTTACTAGAAAAAAGATGTGGTTTTTTCTTAATGCAATAAATACCATTTTTTTCAGTTTAGACTTGAAGAGCATGTTTATATATGTGGAAATAAGTGATTTTTCCAATTTATATCCTTCCTTCTGTTTCACGAAGGTCAAACAAAATGTCTGCCAGCATATGAATTGCTACTCTTTCAGACTTAAAAAAATTCAGAGCTCTTAAGTTTCCCAAACTAAATTTTATAATATTTGTCTTTAGAAGCAAGGTTATGCCTTTATCAAACCCTGTTTATAGTATAATAGTTCTACACTGCTGAAAAATATAGTGGTTTAAAAGAGAAGTTATTACCTTGGTTTCCCTTAAATTTACCAAATAATAATTTTATCCAAAGCATTACACTATCAGTAAGATTTGTGGCAGATGGTGCGGGGAAGGAAAATTTTTAAAAATTTCACAATTCTTATCTGTCTCCCCATTTACAGTACTTCATTTATTGTTCTTAGTGGAAGATGCACAGAATTGTGTTTCAGTGCTTAAGCAAATGTGCACAGTAGACCTAAAGGGGGCCCTTTGAGTTACTTCACTGGATTATCAAAATAACAGATGATGAGAAAGGTAGGCGTGATTTTGAGCACATTAAAAAAAGGGGGGGGAGTTAAACTACAGACTGGGTATCCCTTATCTGAACTTAATAGAAAAAGGGTTTTTGATTTTTTTTTTTTTGCTTTTTTAAAATATTTGAATTATACTAGTTGAACATTCCAAATATAAAAATCTGAAATCCAAGCTCTCCCAATGAGCATTTCTTTTGAGTATCTTTTTAGTACTCAAAAAGTTTCAGATTTGTGGGCATTTTCAGAGTTCAGGTTGTATTACATAAGAAACCAAGGCCATTGTTTAATTTTTAAGCTCATCCCCCACTTTGCTAAAGTCAGATCCATATATTCTGAAATCCTTCACGCCTGAGGTTTCCCTGATTTAGGGTTTTCATAAATTTAAGTGATCAAGAAAAAGACATTCCTCTGGTGGTGGCATATGGCTGGAGTAATCAGCTCTCCTATGAGTACCTTGAGAACACTGTGACTTCTCCATTGTCTGAATTTGGACTCTAGCCAATAAGAGATCAATTTACCCAAATTGAACAGCTATAAAGGAAGTAGAATCAGAATTAATAAGTGAAAGGATGGTCGGTCTTGATAGTGAAATAACAGAAAAGTTGTTAACTCATATTTTAGAATCTGTTCCTATAGCCTCAAATGGTTCCTAAAAAGCTCCAGGACAGACAACAGAGGGGACAAATTCCAGGCCTCAAACTTGCCAAAAATCATATCTTTACAGCAAGATCACTGACAAGATCTCAAGGACAAAACAGTTTCACACAGCTGATTCTATTATCTGCCTGCTGGCAAGAAGAACAAAAGGAATGAATATTTACAGCACTCTGTGAATTTGACTATAGCCATGATTTATCTTTCATCCCTTTTTCTTTTCTATTCCCCAAATCAAAAGTCTGAATAACTGGCCTTCCAGGCCAACAGTCCCTTCCTTTTCCACCTTGTGTTGGCCCTTTTCCATTTGGAGAAAATAAACTTCTTTCTATCCTAATTTTAGCCTAAAGAAATTTTTCTCAAAACCCTCCAAGTGTCTGCTAAGCACTCCCACCCTATTATCTGGTGGTCCCCAAGGGGACTGAGGAAATCACCTCTCTGCTTCCATACAGGAGAAGTCACTTTTCTTCCCTGTGAGGGGACATCTCTTTCTCCGGCAGATGGAGATTTGCTTCCGTCTCACTGTGCCAAGCTGCTCCCTTCTCAGGCGCAGTTCCTAGGACATCCTCTTGGTGCCTTCAATACCCTTAAGATTTGGTGAGTCTTTTGGTCTGGAAACTTTAGAAATAGTTATGTGCCCTAGGGTGTGAGTGGTAGCTTCCTCATTTAGTCAAGCGAAACTCAGCTCTGGGCCTACCCCTTGGGAGGATGGCAGGAGGGACACTCCCTAATGACGCTTTCTGGGATGTGGGTGGGAGGTGCCCCCATCGGTCTTTCCCCAGACCCAGGGGCACCTGTCTTAGGAGTTTAGAGAAGATCTCTAGTTATTGACCTGGGTCAAAACTCAGGGATGCCTGTTTATTTATTTATTTATTTTTCTGGCCTCATCTCTAGGTCTTAGTCCGAGTCCAAACTCTGGGACACCCATTTTTCTAGCTAGGTCACTAGGTTTTGGTCTGACTCCAATTTGGGGATAGCTGATGTCTGAGTAGAATTCTGAAGGCATGTGACCCAACCTCTCAGATTTCTCTCTCTCTTTTTCTTTTCTTTTTGTTTTTTTTACCAACATATGACCATGCCTAAAATGTCCTTCTCTTTCTCCTAATTGTCATTATGGGGAATGTTCAGTCCAACCCACCCAAAAATTCCCCACTAGGCTGTCTTCTTAAGAACTTGAAAACTTTGGAACTTTCTGAGCTCTGACCTAAACACTCATTCTCCTATTTCAATACCACCTGGCCACAGTACAAGTTAGATGACCAGGAGATTTGGCCTGAGAATGGATCTCTTAATCATAACCCAATACTGCAACTTGATCCCTATTATCAATGACAAGGCAAGTGATCCAAAGTCCCCTACGTACAGTCTTTTTAGAACTCACTACCTGTTACATGCTACTCTTTACTTCTACCTCTCGACCCTCTTCTGACCCAGCTGACATTTCTCTTTCAGCTCCCCCTGCTCTTCCTCCATACCAGGACTCTCCTCTGTGCTTCTTCCCCCTCTCACCTCCCAACACCACCTTGCTTCCCTCTACTTTCCCCCTCCTTCCTCTTCTCCACTCTCACCTGGCCACACCTGACCTGTTGGCCGTTCCAAAACCCCTCCTGGCTGGTTCACCAACTCCTTCTTCCAGAACTTGCTGGCACAGAGGGCATTCTCTGAATTCATGTTCCTTTTTCTATGTCTTGATTTGTCTCAAATGGAAACCAAACTGGGCAGCTTCTTGGTTGAGCCCTCAAAGTTCTCTAAAAAATTTGACTATCTCCCCCTTTCCTATGACCTGTCAAGGAGAGCTATCCATGTAATTTTCTCCACTTGCACTACTACTAAGGAGAGGCTTGTATTTGGTGTAAAGCTAAGGAGTATATTGCTATTTTTTTTTTTTTTGAGACAGAGTCTCATTCTGTCATCCTTGGTAGAATGCCATGGCATCACAGCTCACAGCAACCTCAAACTCTTGGGCTCAAGTAATTCTCTTGCCTCAGCCTCCCAAGTAGCTGGGACTATAGGCACCCGCCACAATGCCCGGCTATTTTTAGAGATGAGATCTCTGGCTCAGCTTGGTATCAAACTCGTGAGCTCAGGCGATCCACCCACCTTGGCCTCCCAGGGTGCTAGGATTACAGGCATGAGCCACTGTGCCTGGCTACATTGTTGATCTTAATCAAAGGCAGTCTGATGCCTATTCAGTCGGTTCCAGGGCAGTTCCACAACAGCACCCAAACTGGGATTACCAATGGGGTCTCCTCATAGAGAAAGGTGAGATTATATGCTCTTCTCACTCATAGGAGGGATGAAAAGGACCAGTACTAAACCCATAAATTATGATAAGGTTAAATAAATTGCTCAAAACCAGAATGAAAACTCAGCTCTTTTCCTTTTATGATTGTTTGAGGCATTCCACCACTTTACTAATCAAGGTCATAATACCAGGGAAGGAAAAATTATCTTAGCTATGCTCTTCATCCCCCAGTTAGACCGTGATGTTCAGTGAAAACTCCAAAGCTTGAAAGGAACCCCAGACCCCCCACAAGTAGAGGTGTTATACCTGGCCTTCAAGATCTCTAACAACAGGATGAAGAGAAGAGAGAGGAAAACAGGTAGGGGGACTGACAAGAGGCCCTCCAGCAGAGGGAGGTTTTCTAAATGGTGGCAATCATTGCAGGAGAAATTTTCCAGAGATGAGAACACCCTGGAGGCTCAGGCAAGAAGGCATCTGGAGAAGGCCTGCTCCGAGAACTACTGTTTGTTTTAACCGCAACTGAGAAGGGCATTGGAGCAAGGTGTGACCCAGGAAGCAGGCACTGATGCTGGGAACATCCCCCCATTGCAATAAGGAAGGGCATTGGAAGCACAGATGCCTTCTGGATCCCTTGCCCCTACCCTGAACCTGCTCCCTTCATACTCATGGATCTTCTGGGACTGATTCAGTCCAATTGACAGGCCCTAGCTCCAGATGTGGATGTGGCCCCATTTCACTACATCAAAATGGATGAGGCCTAGGGTAAACCTCTCTGTAGCAGGCAAGCCAATTAAACTCTTACTGGACATAGAGACCATTTACTCTGCTCCTCCTGAATTTTCAGGACCCCTATTTCCCTCTCCTATCTCCATCATCAGAGTGGAAGGTAAAAATACAGAAACCCCTGCGTGCTAGGCAACTCTGTTGCGCACTAGGAGATCAAGTTCTTACTCCTTTCATGTGCTTCCCAATTGCTGCGTCCCACTGTGAGGAAGAGATCTGATGGTCAGTTTAGGCAACCAACTCCTCCTGACTTCTCCAGTCTCCTTCCTTGGGTTGTTTTGTTTTTGTTTTTGTTTTTTCCCCCAGGTTACACTGATTGCATTTGTTAGGTGAAGTCCCTCTTACAATCATGTTTTGCCCCAAAAAGGTGTGGCACACACCAAGACCCCACCCTCCTTCCTTGGGTTTTTAAGAAAAGCATTATCAGACCCTCCTCTTCACCCCCTCCCCATTTCTGTACCTATTAAGGTATCTCAAAAAGTGCCACCTGAGGTGTGGGACACTAGCACCTCTGGGGGAAAATGCAACACAAATACCCCATTTCTATTTCCTTTAAAGACCTTACCCAGTTCCCCTGCAGGACTCATACCCTCTCAAAGCTACATGACCTCAGGAGACTCAAGCCCTTCATTACTAATGTCTCTGGTCTGACCTCCCCACCCTGCCAACTCTCCCTACACTCCCACTTCCAGCAAGGAAGCCTGGCAGTTCCTATTGCCTGGTCCAGGAGCTGTGCATTATTAATGAAGCTGTTATCCCCCAACATCCAGTGGTCCCCATTCCAACACTCTGCTGAGTACTATACCACCTGATACTCAAGTTTTCACTATTCTTGACTTCAAAGATGCCTTTTTCACTATGCTTCACTCTCCTGACTCCCAAGACCTTTTTGCTTTCAGCTGGACTGACTCTGACAAATCATTTATAACTCACCTGGATACTCTGTCCCAGGGGTTCTGGGAGCCCCCACCTCTTTAGACTGCCTTTAGCCCAGGGCCTGACCACAGTTTCTCTACCTGCAGCCCACTTCTGTATGTTGTTAATCTCCTCCTTTGCAGTCCTGACCACTCTACTTCACTCCATAACACAATCACTCTCCTCACACGTTTAGGATAAAGAATACTAGGTTTCACCGGGAAAAGCTCAGATTAACCAACCCACAGCCATTTACTTGGGGTTACCTCTAGGAAAGTGAGCTATAACGACCCAGCACAAACAACTTATTTCTTCTATGGATCCCTCAGCAACCAAAAGGGAGTTTTTCTGGGGTTAACAGGTTACTTTCATATACGGATTACTCAATACCAGCTGATTGCTGAACTCCCCACCACACCACCCCTGGCTCTGAGGCCTAGAAAAGAACAGTTAGTTTGTAAATCCCCTCTTCTGTAAGCCTTTAGAAGCTTGAATCATGCATTGGTAGAAGCTCCCACTCTTGCCTTTTCTGACCTTGACCTTAACAAACCTTTCTATTTTTATATACATGAAAGGGGGGCAATTGCTCTTAGAATATTAGGACAAAAGTCAAGATCCGATTTGAAGTCTGTCTCTTATTTTTCTACTAATTTGGATAACCCGCCAAGGGATGGGCTTCCTGTCTGAAAGTTTGGCAGCCCCAGCCTTCCTTGTCCAAGAAGCTAACAAAATGACTTACAGACACCCAACTCAGGTTATGCCCCTCATCAGGCTCTTGACATCTTAAACAACACAGCTCATTACTTCCCAACTTCCAACCATATTATCCAGTATCAAGCCTTCCTTATAAATAACTCTTCTGTCACCCTTTTCCTGTGTTCAACCTTAAACCCTGCTACTGTATTTCCCATTTCTCCCCAGCTCCTGGAATAGTTTTGTCTAGAGATTCTGGAGGAATCTGCTGCAGTTAGACCAGACCTCTGATTCCCCACTCCCTTCCCCAGATCATATTTGGTACATTAACAGCAGTGGCTGCATTCAAGATGGTCGTTGCAGGGCAAGATATGCTATTGTCTCAACAACTCAGAAAATAGAGAGCACTCCTTTGCTGTCTGATACCTCTGCTCAAAAGGCAGGGTTAATCCCCCTGAGTAGAGCTTTACAGTTAGGTAAAGAGTGAGGACATAACATTTACACTGAATCTATGGATGCCTGCCATGGTCTACACTCTCATGCAGCTATCTGGAAAAAAACAGACTTCTCACTGCTCAGGGCAGTATCAAACATGCCAAACTCACCATACAAGTCATATGGGCAGCTCAGTTACCTAAGCAAATAGCTGTTATTCTTGGCAGGGCATATCAACCCTCTCAGTCTCTTGAGGGCCCTAGGAAACAACAGGGCAGATAGAGAGGCTAACTGAGCTGTAATGCTTCCTTTTCCAGCTCAATTGAGCCCTTTCCCTCCAAGCACCATCCCCAAACTACTCTGTTGAAGAAACTACCCAACCTATACAAGCAGGGGTTGTTTGGAATGGACCTTGTCTCACCTACCCAACAAGAAGATGATATTAGTTCCATTCAAAGCTCAATTCACATAGGGAGTTGACTTTTAAAAATCCTCCTGTCCTCACTCCTTCGCTATCAGAACTTGGAAAGAAAATTGAAACAAATTACTAAGGACTGTTCTGTTTGTTGACAAGTCAATGCTATGGCCACCTTAAGCCCCCTCCTTCCCTTCCTACTTATCAACTCCGAGGTCATTACCCTGGACATGCTTGGCTGTTAGACTTTGTACATATGACTCCACACAAGGGAAATAAATATCTTTTAACTCTAACTGGTACGTTTGGGGGTTGGCTAGAAGCTTTCCCTACCAAAACAGAATGAGCCTCTAAAGTCATGGAGTTCTCCAGGAAATACTTCCCACTTTGGGCTGTCCGCTTCTTTTCAAAGTGAGATGGACCCTGCTTTCACATCTCAAATTACTCAACATGTCTCAGAAGCCCTGAGTATCTCTTATAAGTGACACCCAGCCTATCACTGCAGTCCTCTGGGAAGATAGAAAAAGTTCACTTAACTTCTAAACATCAGCTTACAAAACTTTGCTTAGAGTTAGTTACACCCAGCTGGCTATCTCTCCTCCCTTACATTGACTTCAGACTGCATTTCACCTCAAGCATTTTTGTTTCTAAGCACCTTTGAACTCATGTATGGGCCTCAGTCCTACTGTCACCTTTCACCTCAGTGTCCTCACTCCCTTGCCAGCTGTGGAGTTGACTCCCCCACTTCTTAGAAAATATGCAAATATGCACCTCCCTCAGCCTCCACCTTTCAATTTACAGGGACTGTACTTCTGCAGCCTGGTGACTGGATTTTACAAACAGATCTCTTGCAACCTTTGTGGAAAGGTCCATTTCAAGTCATTCTTACCACCCCCACTGCAGCTAAGCTGGGAAATCCATCCTGGATTCACATCTCTCAGCTCAAACCTGCAGACCCTCCAGAGCCTGCTCTTATGCAAATGAACCTCGAGATGCCACCGGCTTACACCTGCCAGCCTATCATAGTTACCCGACCCCATTTCCCTCAACAAAAGCTTCCAAAACCAAGAGCTTTAATATGCAGTGGTCTCTAGGACATATTGCTGGTCTCATACTTCTATGTAACTCACATATCAAGCCTGTTCCCTTTTGCCCATGAAAATCTTACTGTTTCCATCCTACCTTGAGCATAATCCAACATCCCTATTTGCCTATCATCCAAGAGGACCTCCAGTTTCTTAGAACTGCAGACCCTTCTCAATCCTATGTGAATTGTTGTATATGTACCACTATTTCTCCATAAAAGGGGCTTGTCATTGTTCCTTTCTCACTCGTGAATGGAATCAGCCAGAGTCCTGTGTAATCCCCTCTACTCTGATAGCCTGGTGTGGACTATGAACCCAGTATCTTGACGCAAAATAGATGAGCTTCTCCTACATCATCTGTACAATAGCAGAACCTTAACCTCCAGGAAGCAATATTCACCTTTCACTGGCACCACAGCTCCCCTCTGCCATCTTAGTTCATCTCGTCCAGGCCTCTGGTGGGCAAGTTTTCCAGTGGCCCCCAGATTTGCAATCTCACTTTCTAGTTATCTATGAACTGTGTTTCCCTTTTCATAGCATATACTTTCCTAAGTCCCATCCTGATGCCACTAATTGGGATCAAATCTGTAGCTCAGAGAATCCCAGTTGTCCCTCATCTCCATATTCATGCCCCTTTAAGGGACATAACTTCTGGTTTCAACCCAGTAATGGTAACCGCCAGGAATGCTGGGAACTAACGGCCCCTCAGGCCTAAGAGATAGGAACTCTACTGTTCCTTTTTTAAATTGGACATATAATGCCTCCACTGTTCCTGAGTATATCTCATGTTTCCTTCCGTTGGCTGGACTGACTCTAGCACCACTTTAGAGACCATTTTATGAGGACTTATTTCAGATATTTGATATTTGTCCAGATCCCAAAAATTGAACTTATTTTCTCTGTGGATCAAATGCATATCTATGCCTCCCGGCCAGCTGTACTAGAACTCACACCTTGGCATACGTACCTCCTACCCTCATGCTTGCCAACAAGACTCTGCTTCTTAACATTTGTCCCTCGTAGCACCAAATCACATGCAAGGCGTCTGTCATCCTGGCAGTAAGTAGGAGATGGACTTGCTGCTGGCACCACTGATATACTTAATTCAATCTTTTTGGCACAGAGACTGTCTTTAGAAATAGGTGAATGTGCCATAGCGTCAGCCTAACAAATACTATATTACAATAGCTAAACTCCCAGCAGGAGTTGTCTTATAGAACAGAACTGTGACCTCTACACTATCAGTCACCAAGGCACCTGAGCCATAGTGGGAGAAGACTGCTGTCTCTTTGTCAACCAACTGGAGAAAAACAGAAACTAACATTCAAAACATTCTTTAAAAGACTAATATGTGTCATGAAGAAGTAACTTCTGGTGGATTTGACTGGTAGGAGTTTAAAATCCATGTGTTACCCTGGTTCTCTTGGTTCGCCCCTCTGACGGGGTCCCTGGTATTTCTACTTTGGGCTCTCGTTCTCAGGCCATTTTTCTTTGTCTAATAACATTCACACAAAACTGAATTCAGTCCCTCGTTTTTTCTCTGGACTGAAAACTCCACTTTGCCTCTAATCTAGTTTTGAGACTGTGTATTTCCAACCTGTACTTCTTAATAATTGAAATGAACTCACGCCATCCATTTTTTTTCTTAATTACCTTCTCAGTGGAAAGCAGCCATAGAAAAAACCTCTACCCATTTCCCTGCTCCTGAGTCATTTAAATCATATTTTAATTTTAACAACAGAAAGGGGGAAGTGAAAGAATGGTTGGCCTGGATAGTAAAAAATAGAAAAATAGGGAGACGCAGCAGACTCGCGACCCGGAGCAGCTCGGAGCCGTAATAGCTCTTCAAGTCTGCAATAAAAAATGGCCTCCAATAAAACTACATTGCAAAAAATGGGAAAGAAACAGAATGGAAAGAGTAAAAAGGTTGAAGAGGCAGAGCCTGA
>CAUYON010006086.1:0-23149 GCA_963573935.1 Arctocebus calabarensis | reverse complement strand
CCGTGGCGTCACACTGCTCACAGCAACCTCCAGCTCTTGGGCTTAAGCGATTCTCTTGCCTCAGCCTCCCGAGTAGCTGGGACTACAGGCGCCCGCCACAGCGCCCGGCTATTTTTTTGTTTTGCAGTTCGGCCGAAGCCGGGCTTGAACCCGCCACCTTTGGTATATGGGGCTGGCGCCCTACTCGTTGAGCCACAGGAGCCGCCCCGAACTGGCTATATCTTAAGAAGGATGTACACAATACATTGTGATTGGTCAGATAGTAACATGTAAGGAAAACACAAAAAAAATTAAGACTGAAATACTAAAGACAATCTGTATCCTTAAGAGCCATTTATTGTGTATCTACCATCTGCCAGGTATTCTACATAACTAATCACTCATTTTCATCGTAGACTTGGGTATATATAGCATTTCTAGCTATGATTAAGAACATAGACTCAGAAAGGTTAAATGACTCACTCATAGTCGAATGGCTAATACATGGCAGATTCAGAATTTGAGTTCTTGTCTGTCTGGTTTTGGGGCTTGAGCTTCTTCCACTGCACCAGGCTGTTACAATGTGATCATAATGCATTGCTTCCCTGAGAAGACTTATTCCCCTATACTCATTTTAGAGTACCTCTTCATTTTACTCTATGGAGTAGATTTGTACTTCTTAGCACAAATTAAAACAAAACAAAACAAATTACCATTACTAGTGTTTGAAGAAATCACCATTTAACATTTTAATTTTGATTAAAATTCAGATTTATTTAGTAGAAATTCTGGAAGCTGGGGGATTTGTATCAGTCTGGCATTTGTACTCACAGCCCATCACTGTGCTTGTACAGCACACCAAGCCATGAAACCAACATGCAGCACCTTGCCCCGAAAGCTCTGTCTTACCTCAAGCTTGCCGGTACTACATCTTCTTCCGGCTCCTCTGCAACACCTGTTAGCTCTGCAGGAAGGAAAGCATCTTTGTTGACATTATTCACCCAGCATTCCTTCTCCACGTTTGCTCTGTCCTTACTCTGCTCAGCTGAAACAGGAAATAATAAAGACAGGAGGGTTATCTTTCGCCTCTGTGACCTACAACTCTCTTATCAGTTCTTATCATTGAGGGCTCAAACCTGAACCTCAGGTCTTCCCAGTACCAAGGCAATCACTGAGTCTAAGGAACTGGGATTAGAATTACATCTGTGAAAACAGTAAGAAGATTCCCATGATATTAGCTTTCTTTCCAAGCAGTCTCCAGAGAGCATAGGTGACTCTAGAGACCACTAAAGCTGAATTCTGACTGCCTCTAGGCTAATATGATTTGAATTGGCGTCAGGACCAAATGCGCACGGCCAGGGTATGCTCAGAGCAGGGAGTCCTCAGTGGCACAGACACACCACCATTACTAAGCATTTAATGAACTATTACAACGTGCCAAACACAAAGCTTGTTCTTTAAGACACAAAGGGAGCAGATGATTGTAGTCTAGAATGTCCCTCTCCACTGCCACTGCCTCTTCCTCCTAGTTTCTATACATCTAAATCATAAATACTCCTCACTCCCAGCTCATATGTCTGAGCCTCCATAAAACCTCTGTGCTTCCACGTCAGAAAATAAACTCTTGTGCCTCTGAACACCAACTCTTTCTTTACCTGAACTTCTCTGACAATATCAACTGAATGATCACTATCAGGCACTATGCCATTCCCTTGTATGCATTAATCCTTGAGGTGGGAGCGATTTTCCAAGTTTACAGATTTGGAAATTGAGGATCAAAGAGTTCAAGAAACTTGCCTCAGGCCATATAGCCGGTAAGGGCCAAGAATACTTTCATCAATGTTAAGAAGATGAAGCAATACTTTCCAGGGTATCCCCCATTGGTTCTTCACACATAAGTCTCAACTGCAAAATGGAGTCCATAGTACTAACTAATACCCCTCAAGATTCCTGAAGGGTCTGGGTAGGGATATTTTTGTTTAAGACACGATCTTACTCTATCAGCCAGGCTGGAATGCAGTAGCACAATCATAGCTCACTTGAGCCTTCAATTCCTGGGTTCAAGTGATCCTCCTGCCTTGGCCTCCCAAGTGGCTGGGCTACAGGTGTGCACCACCAGGCTTGGCTAATTTTTTTTAATTTTTTTATAGAAATGCAAGTTTTACTATGTTCCTAGGCTGATCTTAGACTCCTGGCTTCAAGCTATCCTCCCTCCTTGGCTTCTCAAAGTGCTGGGATTATAGGCGTGAGCCACTGTGCCCTGCCATTTTGAAAAGCAAGAGAGCTACAAACAGTACATTGTACATACTAAGCAGTCAGCTCTTATCTGCAAGGAGTGTGGCACTGAAGCAGAAAGACTTTGAAATCCCAGCTCTGCCATTTACCAACTATATGGTCTTGGACAAGTTAACTTCTCTGAGCCTCACATACCCATATACAGAATGGGGAAAAACAATGCCTACTTTACAATATTGCTGCTACAATTAGAAATAATAGGGGTGAGATACTTAACATACATTAAATGCTCAAAAAATGATAGCTATTTTCCTTGCAGAGCACAAGTCAGACCTGGACAGGGGTTTTCACTGACTGATCTGGAGTTAATTAGAGAGAAAGTACCCACTAGCTACTTAATGAACTCAACAAAATTCTAAACAAGCCCTCAAAATGTTTCTTTACAGTCCCTTAAATAATGTACTTGGATGATTAAAGATGACTTGATCAGATGTCAAGATTATTGAACAGGAAGGCTGATCTCTTTTTATGTAAACCATTCACTTTACTCAGAAGGTTCTGAATCGCCAGAATTAAAAACCAAAGAAGAGGTGATAGATCGTTTATAAATCCAATTATCTACATTACTACAACTCAACACGCATCTAAAGGGCGTCCTATGTTACTTTACATCATACAGTCACTGAACCCTGCCTTCATCCATCTGAATCAAGGGCAAGAAGATTTTAAGCTAAAGGACCACATATTATGAAAAGCATACCTTCAAATGATTTCCCTTGGCAATTTCAGGTGGGAACTTAAGGGAACTTGAAGTCATACCTTCAAAGTGATGACTCTTGACACCCTTTCCTTCTCCCAACTTTCCCAGCAAATGCTGGCTGTACATATACTAGCCAACTCAACTTACCTGCAACCTGGAGCCTCTTCTTCCTCATCGATGCCCTGATGATATCTGCACCATGGATTTTGTCTCTGTGCCTTTTCGCCTTGGCTTCATAAAACCATTGACCACTCATATTCTTCAACTGCTGGTCATCTTTAATTTTTTCAGGCAAATGTCTACAAATGGAAAAGAGCTTTACTTCACTGAGAAATCCACAGTAAATAAATGAGGTCATTGTGGCAATGCACAAAGAAATGTGTAAACACACAGCCAAATATGAAGCTTTCAATATATTAGAAAATCCCGCAAATCTCCCAGATGACTAACAAATGCATGCTCCCCTGTGACTGATAAGTCAAAGAAACCAACATTTTTTTTCAAATTCAAAAATTTAATCCATGATCCCCAAATGATACCTGAAATTTCTTAAGAGGATATTCACTTTTTTGGCAGTAGCCTTCTGTGTCTACTGTTTAAATGTTAACTATCCCAGTGACGGATAATACGGTAAAGTTACCTAAGCCTTGGTTTCTTCATCTGTAAAAAGGGATTGATAATAATAATCTACCTCATCGAAGTTGCTATGAGGACTAAATAAGCTAGTGCATGTAAACAGTCCTGTGCTCATGCCTGGCACCTAATAAATATTCTCTGAATAACTGGTGGGATAGTTATCTTCTCATCAGACCTTTCCATTTTGGTGATATCACTTTATCAGAGACTTTTCTTCCAAGCCGGTGGGTGGGGAGCCATGATGTTCCTGGTGCTTAATGAACACGGAAATGAACATGGGAAAGGAAGGTTGGAATCAGGGAAGATCAAATTTGAGCACACAGTTGTGCAGGCAAGTTCCATTTGTGCAGACACTGCTTTTAAGAGTTCCACAATCATGTATGCTCACTGAAAAGCAAAAATGTAAAGACAAACCACATACAGCACTGCTCCCCTGAAACTTCTTCAATTTATACTGCCTGGATAAAACATTGTTCTAACTGATCAATCTGCATCTTTCTATCAGTCTTAATAAAATAAAATAAAATAAATCACAAAAACCTATCTTTTCTTACTCATAGAGATGAACTTAGAATAAAGTGGAATAAAAGCCTTAAGGAAACTTTGAACTCTTAGAAGATAACATGCTACATTAATCCAAGTGGGCCTTATAATTGTCATTTAAGCTAATGGGCACATTTCCTAAAGTAGCAAATCAAAGTATTCTAGTGTTCTAGACAGAGAAAGTGGATGGCTGAGGTGGTCACAGGGCTGTGGGTGAGGGCTGCACACAGGCATACCTGAGAGTGGGCAGTTACCCCAGGTATAGCAAGGATGTGTCCTCTCCCTGAGGTGTGGGAGAGCATCCCTCCACCCAGAGTAAACTCTGCTAGAACCTCCTCTCCTCTCTTAGTTACCAGGAAGAAGTGACCCTATCCCAAGTCTACGCAGTCACACATTGTCACAACCACCCATCTCCAAATCTTAACGGGGACGTTGTCATCACTTCGTGGTTCTGAGTCACCACAGAGATTCATTTCTTATTAAACATGTATTATAGTGTCCCACTGTCTAAGGCATTCAGCAGCGCAAACAATCCCCTCTAGGTTGTTGGTACAGAGCTTTCTCCTCCCAGAAGGACCAAGTGTGAGTTACTTCAGCTGTGGAAGGAAGAGTTGTCCTTCCGCCTCTCCCTGGGGTAAGGCCTGCATTCCATACCTCTTTGCTTAGTGTCTGGAAAGGAGCACGCACTTATTCGGTGCTTGCTGAGTGGAGGAATCTCACAGGAAGCCCCATGACCTGGCTTCAGGCTACATTTTCAGGTTCCTTTTCTAGCACTTAGTTCCATCCCCCACTTGTCTTGAGTATTTGACTCCCTATTATTCTTTTTTTTTTTTTTGAGACAGAGCCTCAAGCCGTCACCCTGGGTAGAGTGTCGTGGCATTACAGCTCACAGCAACCTCCAATTCCTGGGCTCAAGCGAGTCTCCTGCCTCTGCCTCTCAAGTAGCTGGGACTACAGGCGCCCACCACAACGCCCGGCTATTTTTGTTTGGGTTGTAGCTGTCATTGTTGGTTGGTGGGCCCAGGCCGGATTCGAACCCACCAGCTCAGGTTTACATGGCTGGCGCCTTAGCCCGCTGAGCCACAGGTGCCGAGCCAGACTCCCTATTATTCTTGAAACTGCTCTTTTGTGACCTCTGTTGACATTAGAGACAAAATATTGCAAAAAGACTATAGGCTTTGGAAGCTGCCAGAAATAGGTCCAAATCTCAGTTCTGATTCTTCCTAGATGTGACCTGGACAGGTTACCAAATCCCTCTTTGCTTTAGTCTCCTTGTTCACAAGGAGGGAAAATTAAGACCTACCCTGAAGGACTGCTGGGATGATTATGGTTTACCTGAAAGTACTGAACAGTGCCTGGTTCCTGGTAAGAAGCCAGAAGTGTGAAGTCTGCTGAAATGTCTTTCCCTCACTTCTCTGCCCTGCACACTGCTCTCCCTCCTTCAGATCCAGCCCAAGTATATCGACTTGCTATCAGTGAAGCCTTCCCTGACTCACAAGGCTGCAATTTGTCCTTTTCCAGGCTCCCACAGCACCTCCCCTTCAGTACTCACCACGCCACGTTCCAGGGATCTATTTGCACATCTGTTTCCCCAGCTAATCTGTAGATTCTGCAAACTCCTTGAAGGCGAGGACTACATCTTAGTCACCTTTGTAAAGCTAGCACCCAGCACCAATCCTGGCACAGAGCTGATACCCAAGAACTGTTTGTTGAGTGAATAAATCAATGAACAAATACATGCTCTGCAGCCACCCCAGTCTGAGTCAGCAAGTGATACATAAGAGCCTGTCACTGCTGAGCTGAAGTACCGTACCCCATCCCAATGGCAGTGTTTTCTCCTGGCGAGACAGGACATGCTCATCTCTCATCAGGACAGGAAAAAACATGATGAAACCTGGTGTCAGTCAGCATTCTTATTGAAGGGGACCACAAACCCTCACAGCATAACAACTCCCAAATTTTCTTCATGAGATTGTTTTTGTTGTTCAACTAAAAAGCACTTTGTAGGGATTCTTTTTCTTCTTTTTTTTTTTTTGAGACACAGTCTTATGCTGTCACCCTTGGTAGAGTGCTGTGGCATCACAGTGCACAGCAACCTCAAACTCTTGTGCTTAAGAGATTCTCTTGCCTCAGCCTCCCAAGTAGCTGGGACTACAGACACCCACCACTACGCCTGGATACTTTTTTGTTGCAGTTGTCATTGTTTTAGCTGGCCTGGCTGGCCAGCTGGGTTCAAACCCGCCAGCCTGGGTATATGTGGCCAGCACCCATTTGTAGGGATTCTTGTGCAACTCTTGATCTGTTCCTGCCTAAATAACTTTCAGCAAGCCTCGGATTGGTGTACAATGAGCACAGGCTGTATGTCAGATTCAATGAAACATTTGATCCCTAAAAAGGCTAGTACCTATTATAGGAAGGAAAGCGTTTCTGGCTCATTCATTTTAAAGTAGCAAAAGAAAAGGAAAATTCTTTCAAATTTAATAAAGGCCACTTACATACTTCCTAACATGACTATTATCACTAATTTTAATAATCAACTTCTTTTTCTATCCTAGTCAATTATGATTTTTTTGTATAAATCTATACGTATGACATCAAAGTCCACATTTGTAAAGATGTAGATCATTTTAAAAATCCCACTCCCTAGTGGTGCTGTTAAAATCTCTTCTACCAGGTCATGTTAATCTCTCATTTTTTCCTGAATTCTAATTGCACCAACCAAATTAACGTCTGAATCTTTAATCATTGTGCCATCTAGGTGAAGTGGGAAAAGGACAAATTTCTTGGGACTGACACATTTTATGCTTTACCATCCTCTCTTCAGACGCATGTTGTATTTAGCAGAGTGCTGGACTTAGAGAGAAGATGCTCACCTAGCATGGGGCAGGGGGCTTCTGGGGCTGGTGGGTAGGAGAAAGGTGGAAGAAAAGCACTCCGCCCCGAGAGGACACCCTTCTGCCTGCCTTCTGGGCTGAATGGCCTGTTTATTCTTCCATTAGTTCTCTCATTCCTTCTGCTAACACTTTACATGGTATTTATTCCATACTGAACCACATACTTGGGGCTTCACATGTATCATTATCATTTAATCCTTACACTTTCACCATGATGCATAAAGAAATTAGTACATTGCAGAAGATGGCCATTTTGCCTCCTCTGTATGTTAAAGGCTATACCTAAACCCTGTCTGGTTATTTGTTTACTCATTCATTCATTCCCTATTATATACCAGGCATAAACTCAGAATTGTGCATAAAACAATTCAATTTACTGTCAAAGACAGTAACTCTAACTCTCAATGACAGTAGCTCTAACTGTCAATGACAACTCCTTTTGGTGCAGAGGGAGTGTGAGCATTTACAGAGGAAAATGAAAAGAGAAGTGATGCCTCCAGACTGGCTTTGCCGCTTCCCCTGAGGCCTGTCTCTTTTTGTGCTCACATGTGCAGACCTCAGTTCTAGCTACTCAACAACATCAGGCAAAGGCCTGACACCATAGGCAGGAACTGGTTGAGAATATCCAGTCAACTGTGGTAGTAAGGCTGGCCAAAGAGGTTGATTGGGCCCATCCTCCACCCT
This sequence comes from Arctocebus calabarensis, assembly GCA_963573935.1. NCBI lineage: Eukaryota > Metazoa > Chordata > Mammalia > Primates > Lorisidae > Arctocebus > Arctocebus calabarensis. The sequence goes on along the minus strand of CAUYON010006086.1, from coordinate 15,418 downwards.
TTCTTCTTTCCTTTCTTTTTTTTTTTTTTTATTACTCCAGTATATTCTGGACAAGAGGTTCAGATTATGAGATTTGAACATACTTTAGAAGTTTGTTTTGAACATAAGAGCTAGGAAGGACCTTAGATCATTTCAAATAGCCTCACTTTCTAGAGGAAATGATTGAGGCCCAGAGAAGTTAATAGGCTTGCTGAAGGTCACGCTGAGCTAGAACTGGAAGCCAATCTCTCAGTAAACGCCCTTTCCACCACCCCACTGCCTCAGAGAGCCGTATGTGATTTCAGTTTGTAAAATGGCTAGCACACTTCACTTTTCTACCAAGGAACTCAATCTCTGAGTCTGAATACCAACACATAGGAAAATGAGGTAAAGTGCAAATGTTTCTTACAATGGAAATAAGAAATATGGCTCGTATCAATCTGCTGACACAGCATGGTGTGTAAAAAGTACACAGGCTTGGGTCAGCAAGGCTACAATCCTACAAGGCACTCCCCCTCTTCAGTCCCATTTCCCTGTCAAGTGCGTTCCGCTACCCTGTTCTGAGGATGAAACAGGAGAATGCATGTGAAGTGCTGTATACGGTGCAGTTCCTTGACAAATGTTTGTTACTTTCGCCTTTGTTCTGACAGAAAACACCAAGAGAGTTCTTGCAAATCAGTTCCTCAATGACAACTGCCTTTGTTCAAAAGAAACTAGGTCTTAGAGAGGCAACTGAGAATCAGAAGATGTGGTGGTGCTTGAGATGGTATCCACTGCAAAAATGCCCATCGCCATAGATGTGGTTGTGTGTACTGGGGTAGGGGAGGTGGTGCTGGTGTACAGACAGACATGCAGAGCAATTTCCTGCTGGCTGTGTGACACAAAGCACAGGAAACACCACCTCCTCCATGTGTCATTTTCAAACCATAAAAGACTAAAGTTACGTATTTTAGTTTGTATGTATGGTGGTGCTTCCTTAGAGAAGGAGGGAGAGGACAAAGAGGGGGAGCACGGACAGGAAGAGAGGGAAAGACAGAAACACAGAGGGCGAGGATGGGAAAGAAAAAGAATCTACGCTGACTTCTGCTTCACTGCTGGTCTGCGAAATATCTCTGCCTTTGAATCAGGGAAACCAGCTCAGTAGCAATACATAAGTTATAGCTCAGTTAGCAATAATTAGTTATAGCTCAGTCTAGCACTTGTGGCTACAGATAAAAGACAGTCATGGTGGCAGCAGTGACCTGGACCCTGTAGACACCACAGTAGATATTCCTCTGAGTTCAAGTCCATGTTCTACCGTTAGCAGGTTCAGAGGGTTAGGAACTAGACACTTACATTGTATGACACCCCATCCATGAAATCAGGATGGGAAGTTAACATATAAACTAAATCATCTCCCAAGTGGCTTTAATGAGCTTGGATTTGAAGAACTGAAAAGCACTGGATATATCAAGAATGGCAAACAGATTTTAATTTGAACACCAAATCTTACCTACAGCCATGTTAAAAAATATTCTATAGCAGTGTCTGGTCTTGTGGGCAACACTGCTATAATCCAGTAGGAATGCCCTCAAAGCTAAAGGAGAGTTACCTCTAAATTCTAGAAAAATTAGCATTTGAAAGACCACTCTGAATTTTAGTGGTAATTTTGCCTTTCTAATGGTGTTTTGCTTAGGCTAACGTTCTAATTACATATTGTTTCTAAGCTACATCAATTAGGAGAAGTAGGCCATTGTAAAATTATATTAGGGAAACAAAACTTAGATTTTAAATTTGCAATTGGCAATCCATTAAATGGATAAAGGTCGTCAGATAGTGAGGGATGAGGCTGTATTTTCAATTGCTTTAGAATTCCCTTCATGCTATCGTCCAGAGCAATTCCTGGTTCTTAATATGTGATCAATTAAATCTCACTGCCTTAAATAATTGAGAGTTTTAGGAGTAATTTCTTCCTAAGGAATCACAGTCCTAACTGGAGTCTTCTATCCTTTTTTAGAGATATAGGTATAGTGATGAATAGGCAATTAAAATGTATCCATCACATACTATGTGCCAGGAAAATTAAAAATTATTTTACTTAATTCTGACTTTATTCTTTTGAATAGTATGGTCATTCCCAGTCTCTGAGTTGAGGCTTAGAAAGATTAAATAACCTGCCCAATGAGCCACAGTTGATTAGTGGTGGGGATGGGACTCAAACTCCTGATGGTTTTGACTCCAGGTCCATGCAGCAGAGCTCTTTTCTGAAAGAATACTGATAAGCTGCCTGGGGCAGAGGGAAAAGCACTAGACCACAGCTTTCCCTACTGAACAGCTATGTGACCCTTGGCAAGTCACTTCCCTCCCTCCGGGCTTTACCTCTGTTATCTGTAACCCAAGTAAATCTCCTTCCCAGAGCAGTCAGACTATAGCTCTGATGGAAGACAAAAGACAAACAGCTGAGGGATGGCGAAGGGGCTGACAAGCAAAAGGTCATAGAGTAGCACATTCAAAGACCAGAGACCCAGGTCTGGTTCCACTGTCCCAGGGACAGAATAGCCTCAGAACTATCCCCACAAGACCTGAAAGGAACAGGATGTCAGAGCACAACTCTTCTTGCATGGAGCAGGCAACAGGCTGGGCCTCTTTCAGTGTCTGCCAGCCCTGGTCTCACTATGCACATGACAATACCTCCGCAGCCCCAGGCTCCTGGAACTGCCTGTGGACAAATGCACATGAAGCCTTCGGTGCCTAATTGGTAAGTCCCTCTGAAAAGCAGTGGTAGAGTAGGTCTGACCAAACTGGAGTTTTCACCACTCCAGACCTTCTTCCTATCATTTATTCATAAAAGCAAAAAACAAGCACCAGTGGCAGCTGCTGGGGCACCCTCAGAAACAGCAAACAGAAGGCGAGTCCACAAAACCAGCACCACACAGGGACTTGTGGCATTTTTGCTGCAGCTGTAGAAAGTTTGGTACCCAAGGGTAACACTCACACCTCTTATGATTCTAGATAGAACTTTAAATTTTTTAGGATGTTTTCAACAACCAATAGAAATGACCAAGAAACACCTTCACTTTACTCAGAATCACAGAACTACAGGGAAGACTCAGCATCCTGAAGTCTAAGAGGTAAGAAAAATATAGAAGGAAGGGAGAGAGGCTCTCTCCATGTAACCTGACCAGCTAGTTGAGGGATAGAACCGCAGACCAAAAATAACACTTTGGTGAGCAGAGAGGTAAAAGGTGCTGACACCTCTCCAACCAACGTCTTAAGGTAGGAAGAGGGGCTCAGTGTAGTCTGGCTCTACTGCTTTCCTTCCCTGTCCCTCCACCTTGCCTTCAGAGAGGATAAAGGAATTCCCAGTTCCCATTATGCTGGGAGATTTTCCCCACACCACCCCTCCACTTGTTCCTCAATGGGTGTAACAGTCCCTACCTGGCCAAGTCTCAGGGTTGCTATGAGGAACATGAGATAACATCAGGAAAGGTCTTAACAATCTGTGAAGGGTAATGCTACCAAGAGGCTCTGATGGCTGAGTTACTGTCAATCCTCCACTCCTCCTGGGGAAATTGCTCAAGGCCCCTGACTTGCTGAGAGCCCTGCTGAGGTGCACAGGGCACTACCCGTGGGGAAGAGCAGGATCCCAGCCATCGCTTGTCATCAACACAGCTCAGTGTCCTATTCCACAGCATGACAGCCACCCCCTTATCCACTGCCAGGTCCCAGGATGGCTTCTCTGTTAGTGTTGCCTCAGGGAGAAGAGGTAGATTTAGTGAATGAGTACCTGAAGACAGAGATTTGATCCCCATTTTGACATTCACCATTTGTGTGATCTTGAGCACGTTACCCAACTTGTCTCAAAGTCAACTTTCACACACATCAAATGGGACAATTGTATCCCACTCTACCCCCCCAACTGTACATCTTTATTATTTCATCAGAAATAATGGGCATGTTAATCCTTTTCAACTTTTTAAACACTGCCTATACAGGTTAATATTAGTAGCTATCAGCAGATACTCATGTAGTGAAGTGAATTTCAACTTTGTTTAAAAAACAAAACATCCGTGTCCAATTAAGGTCAAAATATGGGAAATGGCAGAAAAAAATCCATTATTGATGGTCCAGTGTTCTAGGAAGTAAGAATATGGTATATGCCTCCCTTGGATAGCTCCTAAAGTGAAAATGATAAAATTAACACCCCTAACTTACATTCAGGAAGCTTTCACTGCCTTCAAAGCCCCAGATTCCACAGGCAGTAAATGGCAGGACCTGGACTAAACCTAGTTTTTCTACGTCTTGGTCCAGGGCTCTTTCTTCCACTGAGGTGAGAAAGCAGTAGGAATGTTGATGTGGAACATTTGGGTTCCACCCAACAAGGATAGCATATCAGTTGCCAATCCTTTTTATGGGACTCAAATGAAATGAAAACTTGGCTCAGTCTGAGAGTACTTTTAATTTTGCTATTAAAACCAACCCCAACATTTATGAAAATATGCAGAAATGTGAGGTACTTCTCATTTTCTTTTTAAAATTTTAGAAATTAAAAAAGAAACTCTAATTTGGTTTATGACTCAGTAGAAAAAGGTGGACATAAACGCATACAGGCAAGAATGTAGAAAAAATTCTGTCCAGGAAGTAAACCTAAAATTGGAACCTGTAAGCTTAGGTTCCACATAACAACTGCCACTTATGGTTGAAAAAAAAACAAAGTGTCCCATTTTCTTATGAACTGTCTCTTTCCTCCCTCGCACCCTAGGACTTCTCTGGCCCCTTACCTCACTCTCTCCTCTTCAGCCCTCTTTAGGGCAGCATCCCGCTGTAGAACCTTCATGATGGCCTCTTGTTCTTCCTCAGTCAGGAAGCTTAAGTCAATCATTTTGAAAAGTGCATGCAAAAATAATAGGAAAAAATGTGGCTTAAAATTCTCAGGGCTAAATAACTAAGACTGCAAGTAGAAATATTAGAGGATCCAAAAATGAACTGATGTACTATATCCCAGTAAGTTCTGCAGCAGTAGTCTTATTTTGGCTCAGCAAAAGTGTTAGGTAGCTGATAGCAAAATCCTACGTGCCCTTTGCCATGAGGAAGAGTGGTCCACAGGACGATGTTGAGAAGACGCTCTCAAAAGGACGCTGTATTCCTTGCCAGACAGGTTGCTTGCTGCTCCTATGGCATTCCCAGCAGGCTCCCACTCTGGACCAGTCTTAGACACACTTTATTCTCTCTCTGCCCTCGCTGTCAGCTTGATGAGAGGCAGCAGCATCAGAGCATCACCTACCTGGGGAATCATGAGACAGCAAACATCAGACAGTGAGAGACAAGTCCCACAAGCATTTTTCATTATTATAATATTTTTAAATGGCCATATGAGTTGGTCTCTGAGATCAGGAAAACCAGTTCAGCCAGCTTCCTGAACAAATGGTAAATAGGTCATAAAAAATGCTTCAACCCAATTCCAGACTGCCAGGATGGACAGCATACAAAAATGCCTGTCAATGTTTAACAATTCACCTGAGAAAAGGAGGGTTGCAAAAAGGAACTGGTTCTCTTTCTACAAACTCTTGGGTCATTAGACTAAGAAGTCATGCTAAAGGTTAATAAGACCAGAGAGATATGATTTCAGATGTCAAGTAATTATGAATAAGACACTAGAAAATAAAAATTTTAAATGCTTACCTCTTCACAAGTAAGAATGTTCCTCTGCACTCTATCTGTACACCATAACAGGAGAACTAATATCAGGTGGAAACAGTTTGCAGAATAGTGAGAATTGTAATTCTTCATTCGGTCCCACCACTAAAACGTGCTGGGGCTGGAGGGACCTACCAAGCCTGTCTCCCTTCATTCTCAGGGGAAAGAATACTTGCTTATGTGTGGATATAAACTGGGGGAAAAGAAAAAGAGGAATTTCAAAATTCCAAAACTCCATCACCCAGAGGAAGTGTTTTTGAGTAGCACCATGGACAAGACTCCTATTTTCTTTGAGGCATTTTTCACTTGTATGTGATGTAAAAGCGGGGAGACCTGAAGAACTAATGCCGTAACCAGGTAGGATCTCAGAAATCATCTACTCACAGCAGGGGCACTTTTAACAAGTGTGCTGCTTCACATAGAGTAGGTGTGAAAGGCCGGCCATGTGTTTGGTCAATTTTAAAGCAGTCTCATTTGAGAATAAAATAGTGTACGCTAGTGAGAGAATTTTATGAATAAATTCCTTCTAAAATAGAAGTGCTCGCTCTATACACTTATTGGCTGTAAGCCATTAGGCAAGTTCTCTGCCACTCTGAGGCTCAGTATTTTCATTTCGACTTACTTGACATTAGGATGTCCCCTACAGATTGTAAGGATTAAATGAGATAGTAAATAGAAACTAGCACACATCTTGCATCCTGTACAAAAATAGCTACTAAAAATATATTCTAGCTTCCTTTCTGAGTTCACACTTTTGTCCCACCCAGTTAAATTAGAGTGTACTGAATTACATATTTCTCTTTTGTATTATGTCTCTTTCTAATGTCCCCCATGAATTTTGGACTTCATTAACATGCAATCTAATCACATTTTAATCTCTTGTAGCTCTTTTCATATTTCCATATTGACTCAATAAATTCTAAGCCCTTACTTCATTTTCTTTTTTAAAATTGGATTTATTACTGCCTGCTTATTTATTCTAAAAATTACTCATCCTTCAAGACAAATCAAAGTTACCACCAACATGAAGCTTTCCCTCACTTCCATGGCCAGAGTTAATGCTGCAATTGTTCCTGTAACAGAACCATATAACTATGTTCCCACTGTCCCTGTAACAGAACCATATATCTATGTTCCCACTGAGTAAGCAGAGTATTTATCCCTAACCTCTTGATGCTGAGCTTGGCCTATGACTTGCTTTGGCTGATGAAATGTTAGCAAATGTGATTGTAAGCATAGGCTATTAATGTGCTTACGTGGTCTGACTTTGCTTCTTGTGTTCCCGCCATATAACATGAGAAGAGATGGTTCCAGTTAACCATTCATTGCTTCTGCAATAGGGTTCCAGAGAAAGAAATATAAAGACAGGCCTGAACTGAAGCAGGGCACCCAGTGACCTATAGATATGAAAGCAAGAAATAAATATTTGTTGTTGGAACCACTGAGGTTGAGGGGTAGTATACAACACTTCTGCAGCAGGAACTTTACTGGTACTAAAATTTCCTCCTCTATAACACACCTCTGCTACTGTATCTGTCTGCTGTCAGTCTCTCCTACTTGACTGTGAGTCTCTAAATGTGAATAAATGGACCTAATCCAAATATACAGCATGTCTAGGAGATGCCTATCTCAATTCTTCCCTTTCTTTCTGATAACTTCCTTAGATCTCAAAGACTAGCAGAAAAGTAGATTTAAGCCACATTCTAGGGCCAGTGTTTCCAATGAGGTCTTACACTACCATCTGGTTTAACTGCTTTTAAGTTTAAGGAGTGAAGGACAGGATGACAACTTCATTTGTCCAGTACAGATAACTGGCAGGGCTGCTGGAAGAGGAAATATTGGTTTCTACACCTTCAAATGGAACTACAAGCTAACAAGTGCTTCTATATAAGAGCTTCTAAGGGTTAAAAGTTCTCCCTTAAAATAGGCTGTTAGGCAGAGAGTAATGTTCTCACTTCATAGACAAAAGAATGAAGGGCTGGAACCCTTTCCTTCTAGTTGAATAGCCAGGAGTACCCAATCAGATTAAAGGGGAACCCTCAGAAGGCAACCAAGACTCTACATTATCAGGTGTTAATCCAACTCCCAATATTCTGGATGATGTCTACATGGGAGTTTGTCAAACATACCATTTATTCATCTAACAAAGATTTATTGAGAACCTAGCACTATCCTAAGCACTGGAAATGCAGCAATGAAAAAAACAAAACAAAACAGAAGAACAACCTGCCTCTGTGGAGCTTTCATGTGCCAGCAAGAGAAAGACAATGATCAAACCAAACAATAAATATGAATAAAATACATTTTAAAAATAGTAAATAATTAAATTCTAGAACATGTTGAAGATGTTAAGAGCTATGGAAGAACACAAAGTAGGGAAGGCAGGAAAAGAGTAACATGGGACAAGCTGGAGTGTTAAAGACAGTGGTTGGAGTCGGTCTCACTGAGAAGGTGACGTGTGATGGAGGCTCCTGAGGTGGGAGTTGTCTGGCATGTTCAAGAAACAACAAGGAGCCAGTCCTGATACACAAGTGCGCACCGGGAAACAGGAAGAGAGGAGTCAGAAAGGAAATGGGCCAGACTATTGGCTTCGTAAAGACTGTGAGATTTCTGACTTTTTCTGAGATGGAGCATTGTCAAGGAAGGACAGACAAAAAGAGAAAGGAATAAACATTCACTAGGTACCACCTATATTCCTGGACTTTACAGATATCTTTTCATACATGGAAACTTCACAAAGATACTCTAAGGTAGACTTCATTATCTGCGTTTTTTTTTTAATGAGGTGAAGCTAGGCAGGTGTTCACTACCAAATTTGTGTGTAGTAAGACAGGCATTTTCCAGTGGCCAGAGTATCAACCCAATGTTGACATCTCATTTAATTTTCCCTGCCACACGGTGTCCTCAAACCAGCGAGGTAAACAAAACTCTCTGTCTGTCCATGAATCTCGTTCTCTGCTTAAGCATACTGTGAGGAATGAATTTTATCCTACAAAGTCTTACCAGAGTTTTGCAGTAATCTCCAGAGGAAGGGAGGGTAGGAGAGAATATACACATTATTCACTGATGTGTTCCCAAAAGCAGTCACTCCTGGAACAAGTGTAAGTTATTTTGGGTTCAACCTGCGACCTCCATCCTCTACATGCTGCTGGGTGATTTCTTTAGAACTCAAGACCAAGCCACCTTTCTAGGTGCAAAATCTTTCACCAATTTCCCCTCCACCCACCCTGGGCTAAAGCTCAAAATTCTTAACACAGCCTGTAGAACTCCCCAGGAACTAGTATCTGCTTTTCTCTCTGAGCTCTTTCTCTTAGGCTCCAGTCATTCTGAACTTGTCCAGTACTTTCCTGGCTTTAGGCTTTTGCATATGCTGCTCCTTCCTCCTGAAATACCTTTTCTCAGGTAATACTTCTTAGATATCAAGTTACACGTACTATGTCACTTATTGCCCAAAAGTCTCCCCTAAGACCTTCAGGCCAGGAGGCACCCCCTCTTGGGCACGCCATTAGCACCTGACTTCCTCAGTCACAGTACTCACCGCTGCCTAAAATCTCTGTCTACTCATGTTTGTCCCCTACCAATTTATGCGAAAGGCTCTGAGTGCTTTGTATTCCCAGCACCTGCCACTGTGTCTTGTATGGATTAGGCACTCGAGGATTAACAGAAAAATAAATAAATAAATGAACAGAGGTGTAAGGGGATTGTGTTTCCACTTCCCCGTAAACATGAGTCTGGCTCTAGGGCCCATAATTGAAAACCCAGGTCAGTGTCACTCACTAGCTTCCAACTCCAGGTCTTTCACATCTTCCGCCTTCAGTAAGGTTTGAATAAGTAAGTCACTGTTATGGGTTCTCTAAGTCTCTGTTATCTCATGTATATGATGAATATATTCTCTTCCTTATAGAGACTATTGTGAGGCTCTGGTGAGAATGCAGAATGCTGTCGAGGACAAATAAGGATAATGAGCTGCAGTAGGATGGCAGGGCAAAAGGGAAATTTGAGGGATTCAAATGTAAAGTGTGCTTAATTCATATTTTCCATGTGTTGGCCCTGCCACACCACGTCATTAAATGCTAATACTCTTCTTCTTACCCATTGTCTAAAAGTTAAGCTAGAGAGAGAAACCAAGTTCCCAAACAGTTGGTGCTTGCCTCTGATCTCAGCAAAAAAGAGCTGGGTTTGTAGATTTTAATGTAGATCATCTTGCCTGACCAAAAACAAGTCAAAGCCCAGTTAACAACAGAATTTCTTTCCCAGAGGCTCTGCTGCGGGGTGGGGGCCCGAGAGCATCGCCTACTTTCCCAAGCAGCTATTCTTGTACAAACCCCAAGGAGGGGAAGAAAACTTTGTACTGACTCTCACATGATGAGGATTTCCAAAGAAAAGCAAATTGTTCCAATAGTCCCAAGACATCAAGAATGAAGGCTTGAAAGAAAAATCTGGGCAGCAGAAGGCAAGCAATAACAAATATGCTTGAATTGGATAGAATGATGATGGACACCAAAAGCCCTGAGATGAAAAGGCCCATCTCCTGTGGCAATGTTTACAAAAACCATCATGTTTAAAATTAAATGCTTTGTAAATATCCTAGATCACCGCAGCACTGGAGGATGAATGGAATGATCCACAGATGGTATAGGAGATGCTAAGCATGAAGCAGGGTGAGTGTAATAATCACATAACCTTTGCTTGTCTCCTTCCCATCAGAAAGATCTCCCCCAGACTGGAGGTCATCAGACCACACTGCCAGGACGTCTGTGCCCAGAGCTCTGTGCCTAACTGCTCTGCTGGGCTGCTCCTCTTTTCATTCTCAACTTTGCAGTGTCGTTGAAATCATTGGCTCCATTTCACCCTGCCCTCTGGTATCACATTTAATTTACCCTCCCTTTCACAGAACAGTTTACAAGGATGATAGATCTCATGCTCTCCCTAGTTGTCTTTGTTGAGGGGAAGATAAACTTCCTGCTTCTCTCAACTCTTCCTCACATGATGTTTTCTAAGACTCTCATGATCTTGGTCATTTTTTGAAGCAGGTAGTGCCACGTACTTATAAGAATTTGATCACTCTGGAAGGTAGATATTCTCCACATCCACATTGTGTAAATAAGAACACTGGTGCTCAAGAAGTTAAATCATTTGCCTAAGGTCACTCAACAGGAACATGATTTGAACCCAAAGCTTAAGAGTCTAAAGCCACTATTTTTAATCTTTCGTTGCATTGCCTCTCCCTTAATTTCTCCAAGAGACCACAGGTGGGTAGGGGCATAGATGAGACTAGAACCCAGGTTCCCTGATTTCCAGCCCAGGTCTCTTTTCACCCTGCTGTTCCTCCTTCTATACATTCTACATTCTTTGCTGTCATTTCCCATGGGCAACATGGATCAATCCTCAAAGCATGGCATGCTCTTCTCAGCACAAATTGTTAAGAATTAGAAAAGTATGAGGCCCTTTGGGTTTGTTTCATGGATAGAATGGAAAATATGGCTCGGCGCCTGTGGCTCAACGAGCTTAGGCGCCAGCCACATACACCCGAGCTGGCGGGTTCGAATCCACCCTGGACCTGCCAAACAACAATGATGGCTGCAACCAAAAAATGGCCAGGCACTGTGGTGGGCACCTGTAGTCCCAGCTACTTGGGAGGCGGAGGCAGGAGACTCGCTGGATCCCAGGAATTGGAGGTTGCTGTGAGCTGTGATGCCATAGCACTCTACCCACGGTGACAGCTTGAGGCTCTGTCTCAAAAAAAAAAAAAAAAAAGAATGGAAAATAAGACAAAAATGGGATAGAGTGGAAAAGGTACCTTTGTCAATATGCAGGTGTTTACACAGTCCCACTAGCTTCTTAGAATAGATGGAGCCTTGGAACCAGAAACTATTACTAAAAGAACCTACTTCATGTTTAAACTCAATCAAAATGTTTCTTATATACATACATAGGTATGTGTTTATATGAAAAGAAAAGTTGGCCTGTGCAGAGGTGGGAAACAGTGCTCCATGACTGTTTTCTTGTTTCTGCATGGTCAGGGCTTTTGGCACTCTATTTAAAAAACACGTAAATTGCTCAACTTAATGTGTTGCCTAAATTTGGTTTCTTGAAAGGAAATAATCATCTTGTGACTGGTTCAAAGTGGTCTCTTCCAAACATACCAGTTAAATGAACCTATAAAGAAGTGAACAAATGAAAGGATATAGATGGAAGAAAGGACAAGTTAGTTTGTTATCCAACAGAGGTTTCTGTTTTATTTTTTATAGAGAGACCACTGAAATTTCAAAATTGACAGGTATATCAACATACAGAGCCCTCATTTTTTGTGAGGATTATAGTAAAGGTGAAGTCATTTTTCAATTTTATTCATCTCCTCCCGGTCCGGGGGTGATGCAGCAGGCAGCTAATGTTTTCAGAAACTGAATTGGTACTCCCAAACTAAGAATGAAGCAGGCACCAGGGGGGTGAAAAACTATTCTATGTGACAATTCTCCCTAGTCCTTAATCTCATATTCAAGTCCAATGATAATGTCTCTGAGTTTCTGAAAAGCTCACCTTCTGCATCTTTGGCCTCAAGTTTAAACTCAGGCTAGTCATAAAAATCAAACATTTCAATCAAGCCCCAGCCAATGGCAATATAATGGTCCGTGTGAGGTGATAGCATCACACACAACTAACCCTAATACAAGCACTGTTTTAACTACTAATAAAGGAGGCATAAACAAGCTCCATCCATGTAAACATGAAAGAGGTAAAGTCTCCATCTTTCTTTAAGTCTGCATAGTATTCCATGGTGTACATATACCACAATTTTTTAATTCATTCGTGGGTCAAAGTATCCCAAGAATGGAAGAAAAAGTATCCAATGTACTCATCCCTGCTATGAAACTAATTTATAGCTTTCATATGAAAGCTATAATCCAATTACAGCATAAGAATATGGGGAAAGGGGCAAGGGAAGGGAGGGGAGGGGGCGGATGGGCGGAGGGTAATTGGTGGGAATCACACTTACAGTGCATCTTAGAAAGGTACAGGTGAAAGTTACTAAATGTAGAATATAAATGTCTATACACAATAACTAAGAAAATGCCATGAAAGCTATGTCAACCAGTTCAATGAAAATATTTCAAATTGTATATAAAACAAGCACATTGTACCCCATGAATGCATTTATATACCCAATCATGATTTAATTTAAAAAAAAAAAAAAGAGAAAGAGGCACAAACCAAGTGTCAGGTTAGCCCAAGGGAGTCAGGAAGGAGATATAATGAGGTGAGCCCTGCTGGCTGAATTAGAGAAGAGGCGGGGCATTGTAGGCAAGAACTCTGGGCTGTGAAACCATCAGATGTTCATAAGAAGACTGGTAACTGCAGAACGGGGTATCAATAGGGAGAGTAGCTGGGGTCAGACCCCTGAGAAGCCTGAAATGTCAAGGGAAGAAATTTGAACCTGAATTATTCCTGTTTTTTCATCTTAATAAATGTGCTAGAACTAACGTTTTAATCTATATTTTCTTTTTTTGAGACAGAATCCCACTCAGTGACCTTGAGCGCTGTGGTGTCATAGTTCACAACAATCTCAAACTCCTGCTGGGTGTAAGCGATCCTCCTGCCTCACCCTCCTGAGTAGCTGGGACTACAGGTGCCCATCACAATGCCTGTCTAATTTTTCTATTTTTAGTAGAGACAGGGTCTCACTTTGCTAAGGCTGCTCTTGAACTCCTGAGCTCAGGTGACTGGCCCACCTTGGCTTCCCAGAGTTCTGGGATTATAGGCATGAGCCACCACACCCAGCCCTCTATATATTTTTTGATACAACAGTTCAAGAGACAAAAACAGTGAAGAAAAAAAAAAGGAGATAGGGAAATGGGCAGCTGAAAGTTCATTTAAACTTCACACCTAGGCTAAAATTCGAATGGAATCTACAAAAGAGATGACAATCTACAAAAGGGACGAGTCACTTCCAACAACAATGGATCAAGAAGCAGCTTTAAGACACAGGAGGACAGGCTCATCTGATGTCACATGGAGCTGCTGTAAAAACCACCACATTCATGGGCTCTCACTGATTGTATCCAGCTTGGAAAACACTCGGGGTTTTGCCTAAGTGCAAAATGCCAGAGAGAAATTTCCTCTCTCCTTGGAATAGCAGCGTCCACCACAGGCCCAGATCCCATTCCTGGAAGAGGGGAAGTTGTATCCCCCAAAAGTTCCGGTAGGGTAAGTAGTCCCTGCCCTCAGAAAGTTCACCTTCTGGAAGGAGGACAGCCACGGGGGAAGCCCAAAAGTCCTACAAAGCAGAATAGCATGAGGACATAAAACTTTTAACTGGGGTTGGGGAGGAGTGAACATAGTCTTGGAGGGCCAGGGAAGGCTTCCTTGAAGAAATATGATCTTTGTCAACTGTGCAGTCTATAGTGACATCTAAATTGAGTGTGTCAACACTTTAATTATATTCACAATTGCTTCAATAAAACAGTAGTATCCAAATTTGGCTGATCAGCAGCAGATTCCCACACATTGCTCAAGACCTACTGAACCACAGTCTTCAGGGCCTGATGTCTAGTAATCTGCATTTTCTAAAATGTTCCCACATAAAGTGGACATTTGGCCAACTTTGAGAATTGCAGTTATAAAGGATTCCCAACAGGTCAAAAATGGCAGATGACTGGCTACAGAGCACAGCAATTAGTCAAAGTTAAACATGTTCATTTGTATGTCAATTGTTTTACAGCTATGACAAGAGCAAACACAGGAAATGAAATAGCAGCCAAGTCATAGAGTCAGAACTAGTTCTTTGTGTGCATGAGGAATCTGAGATGAAGAAGGGTTAGACCAACTGCTCATGTCATTAAACGTGACAACTGTTTAATGTCAGAAGTAGGGCACCCAGGGGAGAGTTCCTTACCTCCCAGGACACACACAATCAACATAATAAGGATTGGTGAATGGGCTAATAATGGTTTGGGCTGTGTGTTACAGTACCCTTGAAATCCAGACACTGATAACAGCAGTGTTATTCATTATTCATTATTGCTGATGAATTCTAGATTTAATTATTTTCTAGGTTTCAAATTCAAAGGAAGGGAGTGGAGGAACCAGCTGATGTATTAACCAGGCTGGAATTAAATCCAGAATCATAAAGTTAACTGAACTGTAGCCATCATCTTCTCAGACTTTTAAAGGACTCCAGAAAACCTCACTTTTGGTACAGTCACGTACATTCCTACCCAGCTTGGGAGTGAGGGACTTTCTCCGATGCTCTAACTTGGGGGTTTCCCAAACTGGCTGCACATTAGCATCACCAGAAAAGCTTTCTTTTAAAAAATGTCAATGCCCAGGACTCTTTGTCCTCTCCTCTCCCCAGTGATTCTTATTTAATTAGCCTAGGGTGAAAACCCTCACCTAGGATATTTTTTTTTTAAAGATGCCCAGTGATTATAAATGGGCAGACAGAATTAAGATCACTGAACTAACTATTCTCTTCTACCTCCTGGCCCCTGCTCAAATCCAGGACCTAGGGGTGAAGCAAGAAATGTGCCCTGAACACAAAATACAAGGAAAATGAGGGCATTAGAATCCCATACCTACGACCCCTGAAGAGGGTGCCTCCTTAAGAGTGAGGCTCCTCCAGGCTTGGCGCCTGTGGCTCAACGGGCTAAGGCGCTAGCCACGTACACCTGAGCTGGCGGGTTCGAATCCAGCCCCAGGGCCCGCCAAACAACAATGAAGGCTGCAACCAAAAAATGGCCGGGCGTTGTGGCGGGCGCCTGTAGTC
>CAUYON010006085.1:0-22472 GCA_963573935.1 Arctocebus calabarensis | reverse complement strand
CGAGGTAGTGGCTCCCCTGATGAGATCTCAGCTGATTCTGTCACTTCCCTTGAGGCAGCAGCTCCTGTGATGAGATCTCAGGTGATTCTGTCACTTCCCTCGAGGTAGCGGCTCCCGTGATGAGAGCTCAGCTGATTCTGTCACTTTCCTCGAGGTAGGGGCTCTCGTGATGAGAGCTCAGCTGATTCTGTCACTTCCCATGAGGTAGCGGCTCCTGTGATGAGAGCTCAGCTGATTCTGTCACTTCCCACGAGGTAGTGGCTCCCGTGATGAGATCTCAGGTGATTCTGTCACTTCCCTTGAGGTAGCGGCTCCCGTGATGAGAGCTCAGCTGATACTGTCACTTCCCATGAGGTAGCGGCTCCCGTGATGAGAGCTCAGCTGATTTTGTCACTTCCCACAAGGTAGCGGCTCCCGTGATGAGGTCTCAGCTGGTTCTGTCACTTCCCACAAGGTAGCGGCTCCCGTGATGAGATCTCAGGTGCTTCTGTCACTTCCCTCGAGGTAGCGGCTCCCGTGATGAGATCTCAGCTGATTCTGTCACTTCCCACGACGTAGCGGCTCCCATGATGAGATCTCAGGTGATTCTGTCACTTCCCACGAGGTAGTTGCTCCCCTGATGAGATCTCAGCTGATTCTGTCACTTCCCTTGTGGTAGCAGCTCCTGTGATGAGATCTCAGGTGATTCTGTCACTTCCCACGAGGTAGTGGCTCCCGTGATGAGATCTCAGGTGATTCTGTCCCTTCCCTTGAGGTAGCGGCTCCCGTGATGAGATCTCAGGTGATTCTGTCACTTCCCACGAGGTAGCGGCTCCCGTGATGAGAGCTCAGCTGATTCTGTCACTTCTCTCGAGGTAGGGGCTCCCGTGATGAGAGCTCAGCTGATTCTGTCACTTCCCTTGAGGTAGCGGCTCCCGTGATGAGAGCTCAGCTGATACTGTCACTTCCCATGAGGTAGCGGCTCCCGTGATGAGAGCTTGGCTGATTCTGTCACTTCCCTCGAGGTAGCGGCTCCCGTGATGAGAGCTCAGCTGATTCTGTCACTTCCCACAAGGTAGCGGCTCCCATGATGAGGTCTCAGCTGATTCTGTCACTTCCCTCAAGGTAACGGCTCCTGTGATGAGATCTCAGGTGATTCTGTCACTTCCCTCGAGGTAGCGGCTCCTGTGATGAGATCTCAGGTGATTCTGTCACTTCCCACGAGGTAGTGGCTCCCCTGATGAGATCTCAGCTGATTCTGTCACTTCCCTTGAGATAGCAGCTCCTGTGATGAGATCTCAGGTGATTCTGTCACTTCCCTTGAGGTAGCGGCTCCCGTGATGAGAGTTCAGCTGATTCTGTCACTTCCTACGAGGTAGCGGCTCCCGTGATGAGAGCTCAGCTGATTCTGTGGCTTTTGGTCATTTTCAGTTATTGATACCATTGATCCTGGATCCGTCTGCCGCAGAGTTTAACTCTCAGATCCTATTCAGAGCTTGTCTGTTCCTAACCCCAGGGAGGCTGGACTCCCAGTTCTGGGTGGGGTGTGGGTGGAGAGATCCCGGCCAGCCTCCAACACTCCCTGTCTGCCCTGCAGGCCCGGTGGCCTGCACCCGCGTCTCCAGTGTCCAGGCGAGGTCCCAGTGGGCCTTCTACTTGCTGCTGCTGGGCTCGTGCTCACTTACCCTGCCTTTGCTGGACTCTGCTGACTGTCCCAGGCCATGTATTTGTTCTCTGGAGGAGTCTGTGGGGGCCGTGCTTGGGCACTCTCCTCCCTCCCTCCCACAGCCTCCTGTGAGGATGTCCACCCATGGAACCTTGGTCCTGGGCTCTTTATCCAGAGACCACCCACGGTGGAGTGCAAGGAATTTGGCTCATGTCCAGTTTCCACAAGACACTCACATGGCCTTGTCACACCAACTGACCTCCCTCTTTCTGCTCAGCCATCCCCAGGTCCAGTGGCCAAGCACACGGTCAGCTGAGGGCTGCTCTCCAGCCCCTGACTCAGCGGTGGTGGGGAGGAATGATGCCGACCCCGCCCCCACTTCACATGTTTCTCTCGGGCCTCATCAGCCGAACACCCTTCCCTTTCCCCTTGAGAATGTTCTGTGCTTGTGAGGTCTCCACGGCCTTCTCCACGGGCCTTATTCTATCTCAGCAGTGACTGAGTGCTGAGAGCTCAGTTCTGTGTGCTCTGAGTTAGAGCCTGTGACCAACCCTGGAAAAGTGGGCTCCATCAGGCCCCCAGCACCAGGCTGTTGCAGGAACTTGGGGAGCAGAGAGTTCTGGGCCCAGCTCCCCTAGGGATGGGCTGAGTTCTGTGTTTCTCTGCAATGGACATTCAAAGAGCACCATAACATGCTATTAGGGTCCCAGAAGCCGCAGGATGTCATTTATTTGGGAGGTGAAGGAGACCCCTGAGTGGCTGGAGAAGGGAAGGCTGCTATGAAAAGGTGTGCTGTTGGTGGCTACCGTGAGTGGCTGGAGCCTCAGTCCCACGGGGAAACTCTGGGAGACCCTATGCCACACGGGCCTCGGAACCCAGCAGAGGGTGAGGAAGCTGGGGAATTGACAGCTCTGCTGCTCCTGGACAGTTGGTTTTCTGGTTCTCCTGGCCCATCTGCACCCTGCATTTTCTTGGGAAAGACTTGCAGGTGCTCACACGTGGAGGCCTCTGGAGCATGGGATGGGTAAGGCCCAAGACATGCTTGTGGGACACCAGTATTGGTGACACACTGTGGGGGGGGTGCACTGACGAGCTGGGCTGGGGCCATCCCTGGGGGACTCACTCCAGCTGCTCCTGCGACAGGACTCCCTCTCTCTTCCTGCCTCCCGCTGCCAACGCGCTTGTCTGGCAGCTCCAGGTCTGCCCCCTCCATCCAGGCACTGCTTCTCTGCACCTGTCTCTGGGCTTCACAAGGGTGCTGGACGATCACACCCGCATGACATGTCCCCACCGGAGTCGGGAGGGCAGGAGATGTGCCACATATGTCTAGGTGAAAGGCAGGTTGGGCTCCGGTGTGCCGGCCAGTTTGGGGGGAAGCAAGCCTCTGGAGCAGTGGATGGCCACTTTTCCTCTTTATTCCCACAAAGAAAATAAAAAATGTCCCTTGTTGGGCCACTTATCCCAAATAAGGGTTCCGCAAAGCCTGACCTGGGTGGCAGGATTCCTGACCCCTGACAGCCCACACATTTCTTCCTGAGACCCATCGTTTGCCAACCCATGCTGAGGACTCTTTGTCCTTCCTCGAATCCTGGTGTATCCTTGACCATGACATCCGTTTAGTTCTCTGTAGAAGGAGGCTTGCCAACAAACAACACCTGTTTTGGATTGTGCGAGTAAGAAATAAATTTCTGTTGGGGTAAGACATTGAGGTCTCAGGCTGTTCTAGCAGCTAGTGTGTGATGTTAGTGACTATAGTTCACCTCTATGTGGCAGCTGCTGTGAGTCTGGCACCACACAGGTGCCTCACACTATCTCAGGTGGTGCCCTGCAGTAGCGGCCATTACCCTAGTTTTACAGGTGATGAAACAGAGGGTCAGGGTGGTCTAGTTCACCCAGCTGTGTTCTAATGGTGCATCCGAGCAAGTTATCATGACCCAGAAGCTCTTTCAGAGGTTCAAGATCATACTGGTTCCCACTAGATCCTCATTGTTATTTTGCATCTGGGTGGCTGGATCTGAGCCACATGTCTTCTCCCAGAACACAGCATGCCCTCCCAGACCCTCCCCCAGAACTCCCATGGCTCTGCTTCTTTGTCCCAAGCTGCTGTGGCTCATGGAGGCACTTGGAGGGGCTGGAGGTCCTGGCACAAGTTGAGGGCTTGTGCAGAAGGCAGCCTGGGCTGAGAGCAGCCTGCTTGGGCTCTGGGGCCAAGTCACGGGACATCTGCTTAGACTCAGCTATTAGCCCAGCTCAGCTCTTTCATCAGCAGATTTGCTGGAGCTATGCATACCAGCACTCTCCACTTTTTATTTCTCTTTACAATTTTCCACACAATTAAAAAGAAATCACAATATATGTGAATGGGTGCCAGCCTTTTTGTAGGAAGGCAGAATTATGAACTTTTGAGATCCATTTTAAGTCCCCCCCACCCCTGCCGACTCACTTGTAGCAGACGGTTGACCTTTTCCTGCCAAGTTTCTCTCATCGTCAGATTTCCAGCTGGATCCAGCAGTTCTTCAAGAGCCAGGCTATTGGGTTCCGCCTGCCTGGGAGCGGCTTCTGGAGAAGTTGGGGGGCTGCTGCTGCCACTGAGCCTGGGTCTGTAGTCCTGGAGCTGGCCCCTGTCCTGCTCCTCCTCAGTTACCTTGCTGGACTGAGCTGAGATGCCACCTGTGTCCCTGCCTTCCCCACAAACTGAGTGCTGCTGAAGAGCGGCAGTGGCCACCAAGTTCCTGGGGGTCTCTTGTTTGCTCAGAATCTCGTACTCCTGAGTTGGGCCACCCTTCCTGGGGCCCCACGTGCAGCCAGGTCAGACCCCTTTCCACGTTATTCCTGATTCCACAACATGGTGGCATAGAATTGCTGGGGAGCAAAATACCAAAGAGGTAGTATTTGAAAATCCAGTCGTGGGCTGAAGACATTAGGTAGTGGGTAGGGGCAGGAGTCTGGGCATCATGGGGACCCCTCCCAGGTGCCTCTCAACCTGGACACAGGTAGCATTTTCCTGCCTTCTGTCAGAGGTCCCTCTGGAAACCTTCACACCGCTGTTGCAGAGTCATCTACCAGGAGGCATCTGTCGAGGCTCTGTCCTACTTTGGATTTCAAGAGAATGATGAGTTTCAATTATTTGCCACACATTTTTCAGGAGATTTAGAAATAGAAATAGCAAAATAAAAAGAAATCAGCAGAACCTATAAGCCCAAGAAAGACTACTTGCTGTTGAAGACTCAGATTAAAACAGTTGTATTTATCAGAGTTCTAGTTTTAAAAAAGATGGGTTGTTTGTGACCAGTCTTAGCTCTGGTTCCTTCAAAAGTAGCCCCTGGCCACGCTTTGGTTGTAGATGATCTGCACAGGTGCAGGAGCCCTGGGAAGTGAGACAGGTAAGTGCAGTGTCTACCACAGGCATGCTGGCAGCTGGGGCTCGCTCCCACCAGGGGCTACAGGAACTGGGGAGAATGCAATAGGAAAAGAAAGACCTGCTGACTCTCATCTCTCCTTGGCTGAAGGTTAGCCTGGGGACGTTGAATCTCGGCACTTCTAGGCTGCCCTGCACCCCCTGTGTCTAATAAAGCAGAGTCATGCCATGGGGAGGGTGCTGTCAGCGCACAGCGGCTGCGGATGAACTCAGAGGTGGGCCAGGGTGTGGCATAAGCAGCATCTGCAACCAGCCAGTTTGGACCAGAACCCATAGGAACTGAAGTGGAGACAAAATGAAGTTGATGAGACCGTTGTCTGCAGGAGGCTGAGAGTAGACACCTCACTGTTCACTCCTGGTGCCTTTGTGGAGAGGCGTGGGGAGGCACGTGGCCCGAGTACACATTGTCACTCTCGCCATGGGCCACCGTGTGCCCAGCATTTGGCCAGGGGCAGACCAGCAAACTTTCTGGTCCATCCACCCCATCCAGGGGCTCCAGCAAGAGAGCTGGAGCCTGCGACTTGTGCGTGATGTGAGTTTGGGCTGCAGCTCTGTCTGCTCTGCTTTCTGGTTTCTGTTCATTTTTGGAACTGATTCTGAGTTTTTAGCCTTCATGTTGTTGCAGTAAGCTGCTCAATATCCTTCTGAAAGTACAATTTTCTGCATATGTTAACCAGAGTTGGTTTCTGTCACTTGCAAACCAGAGCCTGAATTGGTGCATATTCACACATCTAATGACTCATTCAGCAAACGTTTGTGGAGCACTTAACATGTTGCCAGTTTTATGCAAGGTGCTGGGGTTACAGTGGTGGAAAATCCACACTTCTTAATCCCATGCACTTGACCTGGCAGGGAAGAGGATGGCAACATTACAAAATCCTCGCTAAACAAGGACATGCTGGATGCAGCGGAGACTGCCTGATGGGCCACTGGGTGTTTTTAGACAAGTCTTTATGAGAAGCTGATTTATAAACTGAAATCCAAAAGGCCAGAGGGAGCCAGCCATGGGGAGACCTGCGGAGGGAGAATCTAGGTCAAGAGAAGAGCTTGGTCAAAGATTCCAGGTAGAAATGGGTCTGAGCTGTTTGAGAAGGAGCCAGATGATGAGAGTGGCTGGAGCAAAATGAACAAGGGGGAAATTTCATGGGATGAAGGCAGAGAGAATGGTCAGGCCAGGTTATACAAATCTTTACCTTTATATGGCAGAAACCCGTTGTAAGCTTGCTGCAGGGAAGTTTTGGGTGTGCATTTGTTTATTTCTGGGGATGGGCAGTGTGATCAAACATTCTGTCACATGCAGTGGAACTTGGGAGGAGGGTCAGGCTTTCAGCTGGTGGTACAAGGAAGGCAGTGAAGTTCAGAGAGCGGCTGTGGCTACCTCTCCAGCAGCTCTGGGACACATGATATCTCACGCTGTGTTGTGATGAGATTCCCGACTTGTGATTGCAGATGGGGAGGGATGGAGTCAAAGGGGACTGTCTTGCACCTGCAGTTAGAGGCCAAGCAGAGGAGACAGACTCAGCGGAAGAGCCTGAGATGTTAGGAAGGGACTCAGGCCAGAAAGGTGTCATGATGGTGTGACGAGAAGCTGTTTCAGGAGCACAGGTGTCATCTCTGCTGAATGCAGCTGCAGGGCTGATAGGACGGGAGCAGGGGCCAGAGAGAAGTGTCACAGGAACTGCCCCAGCATGCCAGGTGCTCGCCCCAGCCAGAAACCAAAACCCCATCCCAAAGCAGCTTAGACCTGGGGACATTTGCCATCCCCCTTCACAGGGGTCCAGAGCATAGGCTGCAGGCTTGTTCCATCAGGTGGCTTGAAGGCATCATCGAGGACATGGCTTTTCCATCTCCCTGGGCTGTTTTCAGCCTGGGCTCCACCCTTAGCCTGGAACAAGATGATCTCGTTCAGATTTGATGACATTTAAAGGAAGAGGGGAGACCGTCTTCTCCTGGGTTCTCTTCAGAGTGAGGACTCTCCTCTGCTCAGCTCCCCATAGATGTCCCTGGCATCCCATTGGTTAGAAATGGCTCCCGCAACCTTCTCTAAGCCCACATTGGCAAGGTGAATGGGATTCTTCTCAGATCAAGCAAGTCCCCTTCCCACGGAGAGGTCCAGGAACCTGAGAACACATTTCAGCTGCTGCCCTTCCATCTGGTATGGGGGACATGGGCTGGCTGTGTCCACGACTGCCTGCATAAGTGTGTGTGCCCACCAGACACGGTGCTCTGTGCCACCTGACAACACTCTGGAGTTTAACCAGCAGTATAGCCTGTTCTTCCTAATTATCGTGATATTTTCCAAAGAGAAAGCAAAACAACTGAAACTAAGCTCCATAGTTTTATTCATGGGAAGCACTGAACTAATGAGACTCAAGGACATTTAGTGTCTGTTGTAGCTCCCTCACTGTGGGCCGGGTGTCCCCACCTGGCTGCCCACACAGCTGCCTCCACGCTGAACCTCCTTGGCATTCTGTGCCCTGCACTCCAGCCCACACCCAGTTCCCTACCTTCTTCCTTTCCTGGGGCCCACCCTGGTTTCGACTAGACCTAGTGCTTCTGACCTATGACCATGACTTGGGAGACAGCACAACGGCTGGGTGCACAAAAAGACTTGAAAAATGTCTCTGCCTTTGTTTGTCTCGCCCTTTTCGGTACACAACAGTGTTTTGAATTTCTCACCTCGTTAGGGGGACTATTGCTGCTCATAACACGTAAGACACAACTTCAGGATAATAAAAATACTAACCATTTCCAAAAACTACAATTTATGCCTGGCTAATATTATTCAGAATAAAGGTCTCCAATTAGAATATATTCTTATTCTGCTCAATTCTATTCCGTTTTAGAATATATTCAGAAAACTGTTTCCTTCTGTGAGGTTGCCCTGGGAAACTTGAGCTGAGGCCTGGGTCTGTTTAACATCAGTTGTAACCAAGAGGCCAGACAGCTTTGATTTGCAAAGTAAATGCCTGAGGAGGGTTTACAGAGTGGCTCGAGGGTCCCTGCCACAGAGGAATCATGCCAGGATCATCTTTCCTCAGATGACCAGGATGCTGCCTAACCACTGGCTTAAATCCTTGTCCTATTTGAGACTCAGAATAAAAATTCATTTTCTCTTGGAGCATGTCTTAGGCAGCTTCTCCTGGGTTCCCGTCCCCACAGAGCTCTCATGGACGGAAGCTTGTCCCCGCTGGGCTCCTTGCTTCTGTGGCCATTCTAGCAGAGTGTCTCCTGCCTTTTAAGGAAACACTATCTGCCACTGGCCATGTTTCAGCCGCTGCGTTCCAGCCTGCACACATGGAAGCCATTGGCTGCCCCCCGCAGGACGGCCTTGCCAGCATGGCAGAGAGGGGCTAAGAATAGCCGGAGACGCTCAACAGGCTTCCTGGTGACCCCGCAGCTCTTCTGCACAACACGAGGCCTTTGTGCTGGGCCTCCCCGCAGCTCTGCCCAGGCCCTTGTCGGGCAGAAGTTGTTACTCACACCCCACCCTGAATCAATAGTTGGTTTACAGAGACTTGGCACCAGCATGGAGTTTCCCTCCCTCTTGCAATCTCTCTGAACTTCTGGGGCTGGGGGTCCTGGCCTTTCTCACTAGATAGTTTCAAAGTATGCAGAATGGAACAGGAAATGTATTGGCAGCCACTGTGACCACAGAGACTGTTAGACTTGGGTCCCCATAGTCCTTTCAGAGCTCATGGAGAATGCTTGGGCTGAGTGGTGTCCCAGGACCAAGTGCTTTCAAGGCCAGTGGATGTCACAGATGAGGAAGGCCAGAGGCAGAGCAAGGCAGTGGACTGCTAGGGCTTGAGGCAATTAAGGAAAATGTGTTCATCTAAAGGCATTTGGGCTTGAAGATTTAATGCGCCACTTCTTAGTGAATCTCTTGTAGGCAAACATGGCCCTTGGGCTACCCGTTTGCAATATCTGATTTAGAGGTGCTGAGTTAAAATTCACATCCAAGTATGTGTTTCTGTGTCTAATCTGAACAAGTGCTGCACACCTCATTGCTGAGTATCGCACTATGGTCACCTTCAAAGTACCCCCTTTGGGGAGCTAATGCACCAATGCCAGTGTCTAGTGCGCCCTTCAGAGCACTTTTTGTAGGATGGGTTTGGGAACTTAACTGTGAAGCCACACAGGGTGATGGCCGTTCCGAAAGAAGAGTTCCGAAATTGCTTTGGAGGGTGGCTTAGGCACGGGCATCAGCACATAGCTTCCCAAGCGGAGACTTCCAAGTCCCAGGTGAAGGTAATGATATTCAGCAATGAGGTTTGCAGCACTTTCTCTAGGGTGAGTTCATGAACTTAATTGTCTGACCACGTATGACTATCCAAAGCTTTGAAGCTCTCGCCTGGGAACAGACCTCTCTTGGCCTCAGGATCACTGGATGTGACCCCGACAGAAAGACTACGCAGATGACGAGGCCGAGGCTTGCTGGGAACACGTGTCTAAGCCTGAGAGCTGCTAAAGTTGCTTCAGGGCCAGTTGTGTTAAGCCCGGCTCCTTTTGCAAAGACCAAGCAGAGTTCCCAGCATGATGTAGGCGAATGTCCTTGAGGTGTTGCTGAATGCAGGCCACAGAGGGAGAGGAGACCAGGCTGTTGTAACACGGGCTGGATGCTGAAGTAATTCCCACAGAGAACCTGAAGAGGTAAGGCTGCAGGCCAGGTCCCCTCCTCAACTGGCCTGGAGAATTTGGCCTGTTTGGGTCATTGCCATGGTATCTGGAAGTTGTAAAGTCCATGCAGACATAAGAGCGGTCACCCTGGCCCGGGTGGACGTGTGAGCTGGTACGTGATGACTGTTCTGGTGTGACTTTGCGTGTGCTCTGTGCTCTGGGACATCGCTCTGCTGAGCTCTGCTTCGACAAGGGTGAGCGTGAAGGAGTAATGTCTCCTCGGTCTAGCAGGGAAATGGGTGTGTGAACAAGGCCTGCCCTGCGGGTGACATGACAGGAGCTTTGATGAAAGCACGCACGCTACTCACAGGCCCTCTGGGAGCCAGGCACGGTGAAAGGTCGTAGGGGTAAAAAAATAAGAAATATAGGTTTTTGCTCTTAAAAAATAGCATTTAGAAACAGGTGTACAGGCAGGTAAATGTGAGATAGTGTCTGTGTGGCTGAAGGGACAAAAGGGAGGGGGCTGAGGAAAGCATGTGTTTAAGTCTCCCTGGGGGACTCCACAGCAGGGCTGGCATCTTAGTGTGGCCTGTAGGGGTAAGATGTACCCACCTGCTGAGTGCCTGAGCAGGTGCAAATAAATGCTGAGGGTCCCTGGGGAGAGGGGGTGCTGTTGCTTGTCCCTCCTGGGTGCCACACTGGGCTGACAGCCAGGGAATAGGTCTTGAAGGGCCCCTGCCTATTACTCTTTTGTCATGTGAAAAATTCATATTTAAGACAGCCAAGGGGGAGGGGCGGTAAGTAATGATTTGGGGATGATTTTATCTCAGGATGGACAGTGGGACTGTCTACTGTTTTCATCCTGCTGTAACGAATCAGCAGGCTCCTGCCAAGTGGAGAGGGGAGGCTGTGGACAGGTGGGCTATTGAGGGGCTAAAGGCTCTCCTTGGGGTGTGGCACCAGGGCTGGAAAGTGGGGGATAGAGGAGAAGGGAAGCAGACGACGTGGGGACTTGTGGGCTGGCTGGTAAGCAGGGTAAGTGACGGTGGGGTCTGGCTGTCGGGGTGCATGTGTAGTGGACCCATCCTGGAGACAGGGGACATGTGAGAGCTGTGGAACAGTTAAGGAGATAAAGAACCCTGCTTTAGAGGCTCCTCTGGGGCGTGGGCTAATTAGCAAGCCGTTAGCTCCACACACGGGCAGCAGGGGAGGAAGCTGGGTGGGTGACAGTGATTTGAGAGGACCTCTGTGCAGCTGAAGCCTGGATGCAAGTGATGGTGCCCGGAGTGGGTGTAGAGAGAGCAAGGTGGAGCCAGGGCCAATAGGAAGACCTGCCCTGAGGGATGGCCCCAGGGCAGAGACTTCAGCAGGAGACACAGAGGACTGGAGGAGGCAGGAGACAGGATGATGGAGTCCAGAAACCACATGCTGGAGCAGGACAGCAGGTCAGGAAGACCGTGGCCAGCAGTGGCCCGTGTCCGGTCCTCCCTTCCTGATTAGATCACGGTCGTGTTTCTTGGCACTGACTGTGGTTGGGTTTCTGGTGGTTTTAATGAACTCCTGACCTTCTGCAGATACGTGTGTACTCCAAGGTATGACAGGTTGGGGAGCTCAGCCTGGGAAAAGTGCTACATCCCTCGTGGCTTAAGATCCCTGTACTCCCTGTGGGAAGCTCGGCACCAATGCCAGTGCCCAGGCTACAGTCCACAGCAGTTTTGGAAGTCTTGTTCTGGAATGACTGTCAGAGTTGTCACATGGCACGCAAAACAACAATAACGAATGCCAGTCAGCAAGACGCTGCACACAGGGACATGAACACAGCTGTGAGATGCCGGCCACCAAGGCTAGGAAACCTCACCAAGTTGTTGGGTCAGTGATGCCAGCATGAGAACATGGTGGCAAGTTCACCAACTTAACTGTTACACCTACCTATGACGAGAGCTCTGATGGTCATTTCAGGAAAAGAGTTCCAAAACTACTTCTTCTAGGATGAGGTCACAAACTTAATTGTCAGACCTGGTAGTCACACCGTCTCATTTTCTTGGACGCCCACAGTATTTCTCCTTCTTCAAGACCGAGTGGTCATGCGCTTTTATCGCAACACAGTGACAGGTTGCGAGTAACTGTGGGCATAGATTCTTAACTGGATCTCTCTTGGTCATTTCAGAGCCAACAATAAGAGATGGAATGTGCAGACCAAAGTGTGCACGTATTTACATCTTCTGGTATGTATCATTGAGTTGCACCAGTTTACCCCCCCTACTGGTGGGCTTGGGCTTTTGAGTATCTCATCTTTCTGGTAAGGATATATGCACTGTATTAAATCTGCGTGAATTTGATGTATGAGAACTGATGTATTATTTTGAATTTTTTTGGTTGCAGCTGTCATTGTTGTTTGGTGGGCTTGGGCTGGATTTGAACCTGCCAGCTCAGTTGTATGTGGCTGGCGACTTAGCCGCTTGAGCCACAGGCTCTGAGCGATTATCATTTTGAATTTTTAAATTACTAGTGAGGTAAAATTTTAAATAAATTTACTTTTTTCTAAACAATTAAAAAAAAAAAGCCCCAGCAAACAAGCAGGAATATAAACAATGGCTGCTCTGCACCAGGGACTGTGCTCCAAGCCTGGTTCACGAGGCGCTGTGAGCACTCCCCGCGCTGATGTGAGTTTCTCACTTTGTAGACAAGGCAGCAGAGGCTGAGGGAGGTTTTGTATTTGCCGTTAATCACACAGTTGCTTTTGAATCCAGCACAGTGTGAAAGTCTGTTTTGCCACTTGTGCTCTTTGTTTTTCTTTTTGTTCCATTTTAATGATTTCTTTAATTATTGAATGACTGTCACAGATACTGGGAACTTTTAAAGAACCTATCATTTTCCTTTTATTTCTGTGACTTTTGAATTATTTTGAACTTGTATCTATTATTGCTTTTCTCTTTCAACGCTCACCTCTGCTGTCTTGTTTGTAAACGCTGTCTCTAGCTCCAGGTTAAAAGCAGCACAGCAGATACGGGTTCTAGTTCCAGGTTAAAGGCGGCGCAGCAGATACGGTTTCTAGTTCCAGGTTAAAGGCGGCACAGCGGATAAGGTTTCTAGTTCCAGGTTAAAGGCGGCGCAGCAGATGCAGTTTGGGTGCCTGCCCGGTCCTATGTCTCTTCTCCAAGGGCAGTCCCTTGGCTCCCAGCCCTACACCCCCAATAATTAGGGCTCCAGGTGTCAGATTTGACTCAGTGAACCACAGAAAACACTACAATCAAAATGTTAAGTTCTAGTCACTAAAAGCAAACTGAATTTCAGTTGTCACGTTAGGCAGTGAGGGGGTTAGTAGAGGCTGACACTCAGAGATGACAGCCTGTGACACAGACCTGGACACTGCAAATCGAGATTGACAGGCAGGTCACCAGGGAGACTGCAAGTAGGTGAACTGAGGACCCAGGGTTCTCAGCATGTCGGGTCACCTTTGGGCCCAAGAACCAATGGGCCAACCCCAGCTCTATGCACCAGTGCCAGTGCCCAGTCTACATTCCACAGCAATTGGCTCTGACGGTCATTCCAGAAAAAGAATTCCAAAAAGCGAGGCTGCCAAATATCAGGACACAGCAGAGTCCTGACATAGCCTGTCACCGAGGCGTGACACGGCACCTCCAGCCTCGCCCCTCTTATGACAGACTTCCCAGACCACGAGCAACTCCCCCTCTCCCCTCGGTGTGGGGCGTGGGAGAAGCAGCTGTCGGTGCCACTTGTGTCTTCTGCTTCTTGATCCCAACAGTCCAGAGTTTAGTCTTTCCTTCTTGTTGTTAGGGTCTGGAGGAGTGCCTTATTTGGTTGAAGCATGCGGGGTTAGGCGATTGAATAAGGCTGTGTGTTAGTTATACAAGCAGCCCAGGCCTGTGCAGCAAGAGCCCTGGACAAGTTAGCGTGAAGCTAACGGGTAGGGAAGGACAGAGCAGAGCGGAGCCAAGCAGAGCAGAGATGTCTTCATTCTCCAGAGTGTTCCAGTTCTTATGTTAGTCCCGCAGGTGGCCTTTCACTAGAAGATCAAAGACAGAATGTTGTAAATTATGACAAATTCCCTTTGTTTGCCTATATATATAATAGCTTAACAATTTTTTTCTGTTACTCATAACCAAATAGAAAACCATAGAGAATGGTTACTGTATTTTCTTCTAGTATTTTTAAAGTTAAATTTTATTTAATATTACATTTATACATCTTAAATGTGTATTTTATTTTAGTAGGAGGTTTAAGGTAGGAATTTTATTTCTTACCAAATTATCAATTGTCTCTACACCACTTGTTGATATATTATCCTATCATTTTTCTACATTTTTATATTAATTTCTGACATTCATAGCTGTTGTCTACTTTTCTCATTTTATTAAACTGCCTAGTTCTTACATATTATGGTGTGATAGTAAACATTTTTTTCTTCATTGGGACTGTCTCATCCTCTACTGTTTGGTATTAGCTCCAGATTGCACATCATGCTACATACACAATGTACTGTACACACTATATTTACACAATACACACTCTCTATATAAACTATGTACACAATCTACACTATACACACAATCATGCTATACACTGTGGAAACTGTGCCCCACAGGGTTAGAGGACTTGTTTACTAACAACATTTCTTGAGTTCATCTGGCAGGACAGCTGAGAATAAAGGTTTGCTACAATCCCCTTCATTTGCACCATAGTTGGCTGCCAGGCCGAGACTATGGAACCAGTTGGAACCAACACGGCTTCCCAGAATAGACTTTCTTGCCCAGAAAATGACCTTTTGCCCTCACAGCCTGAATTTCCACTGAATGTCACATATCAACTTTTCCAGAATTTAACCCATATATCAGGACACAGCAGAGTGTCACTTTTGGGTTACATATAACCCATGAAGAAGCATGAAGGGGCAACGGCAGGTACCCAAGGACGTTCCAAACCCTTTTCTTTCAGCCAATCATTGTTCATCCCTGAAACCTACCCTTAAAACCTCTCCCTTAAGCCCGTGGCTGGTCCTGGTAGACAGATTCGAGCCCAACTCCTGTTCCCTTGCCTGGCTGCTTGGTAATAAACCTTTCTCACCACAAAACCCTGGTGCTTCTGCATCTGGCTTTCTGTTGCATGCAGACAAATGGACCCAATTTGGTGACACTATGCTTTTTAGATATACATATATACTCACATGTATATTTAGGTTGTATATTTTTCTCTATTAGTTTATTAAGTTTTTTATAATTAGAAACAAATGTTTTATCAAAAACATATTTTCTTCAGCTTAATATTATAGTTGAGAAATTTTCCTTTCTTTTTTTTTTTTTTTGTGACAGATTCTCAGGCTGTCACCCTGGGTAGAGTGCTGTGGCATCACAGCTTACAGCAACCTCAAACTCTTGGGCTTAAGTGATTCTGTTGCCTTAGCTTCCCAGTAACTGGGACTACAGGTGCCTGCCACAATGCCTGGCTATTTTCTTGTTATTGTTGTCATTGTTGTTTAGCAGGCCTGGGGCCGGATTTGAATCCACCAGCCCTGGTGCATGTGGCCGGCGCCCTAATCACTGAGCTACGGGTGCTTAGCCCAGAAATTTTCTTATTTCTTTAACAATTTACTCTAGTCTATTCTATTCCTAATAATTCCTGAGTCAGGATGACCCTGTCATGCAATTAGTGTTCCAGAATATCTACTAGGTCAGGCCAAAGATGGACTTTACCTGATGGCATCTTTTCATAGGATTTTCTGACAAATTGATTAGGAAGATCATATTTGTAAACACGTTCCATGTCTTCAACCATTTTTCCAAAGGCGTCTCTTAGCCTCTTGATGTTTGGGATGTTGGGCTGTGAGTCATTGATTATATCAGCAGTTTTGTTACTTTTTCCATTTTTGATGATAACTTATCTACTAGACTTTGTGATTCCAGAAATCCCCTAATATCACTTTCAACTGCTACACAAAATTGTGCATCTTTTGAAAAAGGTTGCAATTAATTTGCATTATAGTTCTGTTGTATTAGTATTACAGTACCCTCTGACCAATAAGGGACAGGCCGAGCCTGATGTGGCTTGACTGGGTGGGGACAGCAGCAGCCTTGAAGCAGGAAGAGCTGGTTGTACGGGGATGGTTGGGATGTGGTGGGTTCTTCAGTAAATATCTTCTGGTTGACAACCGCCTCCTCATTCAATCTTATTGCTGAAGATACTCTGATACCGACAATTCACCCAGAAATGAGGATGACATGTGTATTCTTTGCAGCAATTGGTGTGAATATTTACACCAATGGAGATCAGGAGGGACCCTCATATGTCAAGAATGACCCTGAATACATGATTGGATTAAAAAAGTGGTCTATACATGCTGTGGAATGTTATCTACCAGGTTGGAGGGAATTCAGACTTGTGCTACCCATAACACAGATGAAACTTGAAGAAGAGAAATTACCAATGAGATAAGCCAGTTGCAGAAGCACACACATTGTATGATCACTCTCACAGGAGGCTCCTGGCATGGTCAAGGTCACAGAGACAGAAGATACAAGGGTGAAGAGCAGTGGGGTTACTGTTTCATGGGTGTGGAGTTTCAGTTTGAGAATGTAAAAAAAGTTCTGGGGATGGATGGAGCTGACAGTTACACAGCCATGTAAGTGTGTTTAATGCCACTGAACTGGGCACTGAAAATGGTGAAGATAGGAAATTTTATGTCACCTACATTGTAACACATTCACACACACAGTAACGACAGTGGCACCTAACCTGTGTAGAGAGAACGCCCCTGTGTCACCGAGGAGCTGGAGGGAGGCCAAGTGCAGTGGCTGCTGTGCGGCATAGCTGGGACCCTCCTGCAGGGCGGTTCTCTTCCCCAGCTGCTGGGCGCATCCCCTACTGAGGGCTGTCAGCAGAGTCCCTCTCTGAGAACTGTCCTCTGCTAAAAGTCTTACTCAAGACTGTGCCCCTTCCGTGGAGGCAGCCTGTGTCCAGTGACACGGCCTCCTCCATTTCAGCCACTCTGAAGGGCCCTCCCCCAACTCCGGGCTTCCTTTGGATCAGCTGTGCACGGGCGACTGTGTAACTGCCCAACTGTTCTTGGTGCCCAACCCACTCTGACTCCACAAGCACATCTCAGTGGGCTCCGTGTCAACTCTCCACTGGCTCCGGGAGCAGCCTTGGGGCAGCAAGAAGCCTTCAGTGGTGGGGACGCCGTGTGGTGAGCAGATAGCTGGCTGGCCTTCTCCATGATGTGCTCTGTTTGTGGCCTCCCGTGACACATGTGTTCTGAGTGAAGCTATCAAAGGCGGGCACAGCATGAAACTGATTCGTTCCAAGTTGGCTGGGACCGAAAGAATGCCATGCCACGTGAGCGGGAGGTCAAGGCTGCAGGCTACTGGGGCAAAGAACACAGACATCTGGGTCTCTGCACTTCTTCCACATGACTTCCGATCCCGTGAGTCTTTGAGAGCAGGCTTGGGTCAGACTCATGTGCCCGGCTGCACCCCCGCAGAGTCTACCTCGTGGACATGCAGCATGGTGGAGAGTGAGAGCCTGGCTGCCAGGCCGAGAAGGATGCTAGGATGTCCCCAGGGACACTTGGGGCTCTGTGCCAAATTCATTCTGATGACAAACTTGCCTCAACTACAAAGTCTTCTAGTTTTCCAATCCTGGTCAAGTAAGGCAGAAAGCCAAGCATTTGGTTGATGTCGGTTTGTGCCACTCAGATGGTCCTATGTCCTGTGCCTAGCATTGAACTAGAGTCAGAATCACCATCTCATTTCATCAGCACCCTTCAGTCTCTCTCAACATTGTTCTGCACTACCTGGGTTACCAGCCATGCACGGCATGACCCAGCTCACCCGGCCTGGGGTTACTGTATCGTGCATATCAGGGGGACTGGTGCCAGCAAGGGTGGCAGACACCAGGACATGGTTTGTGCGAGCTGCATTTCTGTCACCATGATACTCAGGACAGTCGCTGAGAAGAAAAACGACCATGATGCACAGACATCTCTGCCAGGCATGTCAGAGCCATGTGGGAGTTGACCGAAATTGCATTAATGCCCTGCTGGGGGTGCCCAGCAGGACAGCAGAGAGAGGAACACCTCATGAAGGCACTGGCCACCATCCTGCCCCTGAGGCAGTAATTCCAGGGGGCATCATACTCAGGGCCACACCCTCCTCACCTGGTCCACTTTGGTGGTGATCAGGGCTGAAGACATGTCAAGAAATAGGATCTGTGCAGACGTGTGGGCTAGGGTGGGCATCAGAGACCAGGAGGTTTGGGGTAAATGGCTGGTCCTTTTGAAATGAGCCCTGAGGCTGAGAATATTCACACCCCTTGGAAAGCCTGAAGGGACCCTTTCCCTATTGCCTGTGGGTGGAGGTGACTCACCCTGAAATCTTTATCAGCTGAGTTTCTCCAACAATCAAAGGCTTGGAGCTTAGGATAAGCCATGAACAAACCCATGACGGGGACTTGGCCTCATCAAGGCTGGGCTGGCCTTTGCTATGGCGGCTCAACATCAACCATGACCAGCCTTGGCCCTGACCTCCAGACAGGGTACCTTAGGGGACCAGCCACTGACTCCACAGTGTTCATAGCATTGGACCCACTCCAGCAAGAGGGAGCAGGAGACATGAATTCTGGGTTTGGGCCTGCTGCTGCAGCACCATCAGGACCTAGTGAGCGCCTAATGCGTTGTCAACGGTGTCACATAGCATTGCTTCTAACAGAGGGAATCACTTTCTGGGAGATGAAGTTCCAGGTGTTATCATGCACCCACGGTTCAGAAGCAACCAGCCCTACAGAAGAAACAGGAAATCAGTGACACTGGCTTAGGTTGTGGGTGAAGATGGGCAAAATAATGAATAAACCCAAACACCCTTCAGGTCTGGCATGACCGAGACTGAGGCTGGTGGAAGCTTTGCCTTGACAAATACTTCTGCCATCACTGAGGTAGGGTACACAAGTTACGGCAGCTCAGGCCGCTGTGTGAGTTGGCATTTTCACTTACCTGTCACTGGCTAGATCAAGTCACATGGCTGAAGTTAATGCCTAGTGTGTGATTGAGGAGAATTGAAATGTATGTGATCATCTTGAGACTAAATAAATACCTTAGTAAAAATGCAGATCTGGGCCCACTGGGGAACCCACCTTCTGATTGTGGAGTGTTGTGGCTGTGTCCTCTTAGAACTAGCGATGGTTCTGGTCCTGCCATAACTAATGAGATAAAGGGGACATGGAATTTCTGCTCATGACCCAAATGCAATTTTCTTTTCCTATTCCCATAATGCTGGAATTTTCTGTTAGAGATTTTAGCATCCAAGAAGGACTGCTTCTGCCAGGTCTTACAACAACGTTCCATTCATTGGATAGGAAATGATACTGCTAAACTAACGCGCAAAGAAGCACACTGCAGGGCCTGCATGACCAGTCCTGACCCCCAGGGGTGGAAAAGAGGCTTATTCAATTATGGTGGAGAGGGCTGTGGCTGGAGCCCACAGGATTTCCTGCTATGCTCCCTGAACCACCAAGCATAGTGATTACAGTTAATTGAAGACTATTGCAATGTCACAGAGGAAGGACCACCAGGGACTCAGAGTCCTTAGCCAGGAAGGTTAAGGCTCCTCCCTGGCTGGAGACCAACTGACTGGGGTGCCAAGTAGAGGAAGGGGGACCACAGACTAGGGGATGAGGGAAGTCCTGACCACCAGCTGCAGCCTCATGACCAGAGATAGGACTGAAGCATTTGCTGGTTATCCTTTCTGTGTTTTGTCTATATGTTCTTTTCTGCACTTATCTGTATGTTGCAATTATTTTTATTTATTTATTTATTTTGTAGAGACAGAGTATCACTCTATTGCCCTTGGTAGAGTGCTGTTGAGTCACAGCT
The DNA here is from genome assembly GCA_963573935.1 of Arctocebus calabarensis. NCBI lineage: Eukaryota > Metazoa > Chordata > Mammalia > Primates > Lorisidae > Arctocebus > Arctocebus calabarensis. The sequence continues at coordinate 2,909 of CAUYON010006085.1, read as the reverse complement.
CACAGCAACCTCAAACTCTTGGGCTTAAGCAATTCTCTTGCCTCAGCCTCCCAAGTAGCTGGGACTACAGGTGCCCGCCACAATGCCCACCTATTTTTTGAAGCAGTTTGGCTGGGGCTGGGTTTGAACCCACCACCCTCAGTATATGGGGCCAGCGCCCTACTCGCTGAGCCACAGATTAATCTTTAAAATTTGTTATTCTCTTCCTTTCCTATAGAGTTTATGTAAGTCACTTTTATCTGATAGTTTGCAGAATACCAAAATGGGATTATCATAGCCTGGTTGCACAGAGTTCTAGATGTGCAGCTGGACTTGGACTTCTTTTGAGAAGAAGCAATCACACTCCCAGTTGCCAGGGACTGCCATATCTTTGTACTCTACCCCAGTGAAAGTGGGAGTATTTGTCAAGGCAAGTCTCCACCAGCCCGAGTCCAGTTGTGGTGGACCTGAAGTGTACCCATTGTCACTGATTCCCACTTCATCTGTAAGCCAGTTGCTTCTGGACCTTGGGTACACGGTAAGACCAATCTACAATCAGTTAGGCCCATTTTGAGGAGTAAACAATCACGTCTCTTACTTAAATGAGTAATTCATCCCTGAAAAACAGGCATCCTGAACAGAAACCATTACCTGGAAACTATAATCATTTTTTCATGCCCCCCTCTACCGCAGTATGCCATTCTTTCAAATGGGAAAAAGATGATGCCCTCTATGTCAACACAAATCCCCAAAATAATTTCCTGAAATACAGTTAGAACACAGTAAAATGTCTACGTATAAGTGACAAAGTATCACATTAAAATGTAAAATGCTTGAGACTCCATTTCCTGATCTCAGACAACTTGCTGAGGCTGTCCTAGAATAGGTCCTTGGTGTGGTGTGACGCACTTGGCATCACAGGGTCTACACCACACGCACTGTCTGCAATGTCCTCCTGCAATTCCAGCTGTCCTAATAATCTCTTTAGAATGGAGCTGGAGATTTGCCCATGTGCCCTTTGATTAGAAATGTTTTACTGAGTTTTGTTCTTCATAGTTTTCTTTCAAATGTTTTACTGGGCATGTTCTTCATATTTTATAAGTTTTTTCTATGTGAATATTGACAAAATGTTTTGAGAAGGCAATGTGCAATTTGATTATTAAAAAATCAAATGATGATGTGTCATTGTTAGCTCAATTGTAGCAAATGAACCGCACAAATTCGAAATGTTAACAGCAGGGAATCCATGTGTGGCCTGGGGAGAGGGGGCTACAACATGGAAACCCTCCTTGGGATTTCTGCTCAATTTTTTTGTAAACCTAAAACTGCTCTAAATTAAGGTCTATTCGTTTCAAAAACAAAACACAAACCGAAACAAAAACCCAAAGGGATTTTAATGGGAAACCTCATCTGGGGCATGTTCTGTGGAAGTGCCAGGCAAGGCTATGCGCACCGGGCAGCCGAAGGGCTTGGCAGTAGTGGTCAGCTTGTCATCTGGGGCTGCCCGGGTTCTGTGCTCTTCCAAGCAGTGTGCCTCTTGTTGGCTATTGGGATGGCAAGTCCCCTCCTTTGCTCCCTCCCCTCTCCCCCTCATTATCCCTCCTGCTTTTCCCCTTTTTCCCTCCATTCCTCCATAATAGCCAGAGCTGGATGTCTTTGCCCTGGTTTAGCAGGATGGTGACTGTGACAGTCACTAAGACTGATCACAAATGGTCCAGTGATCACCTCCTTCTGGACCATGGTAGAATTGCCTTTGCTGCCTCCTGGAGGCTAGGGGCAGCCACGTGACTTGCTTTGGGACTGGCATGACACACTTTGGCGTATGACTACCTTTAGTTCCTTTCCCTGTCTTTGCAATTGAGGAAGAGGTAGCCACGTGGGCTCCGGCACCTACATGCTGAAGGACAGTGCTGAGTGGAGCCCCCTTGTTGGATGACTACCTAGAGGCTGATTGAAGTGTGATCCTGAATCAGGGACCAGATGAAGGGTAGAATGATCCCTCCCCTTGAACTGTCATCTCTCCGCAAACATGGATGGATTAAACACAGGAAGGAGGTCTTAACCAAAGTAGTGCCCCCGCACCCCTGTTGGAGGAAACAGTGATGTTGGCTTTGTCCCCTAACCTTTCTGTGCCAGCTTCTGCTTCAACGTGATATTTCAGATTTTGTTACATTTATTTTGAGTTTCTAAATTATTACATTACAATTTTACTTATCTTCATTGATGAATGTTTTGATGTCCCTCAAAATTTGGTACCCGGGGTGAGCAACCCATCTGCTCCACTCAAGCCTCCTCACCCCACCTGTCCCAATGTCTCCTCACAGCCACACTTCTCCCTGAAGGGAGCCTAGGTTGTCTCTCCACTTGCAGTTGTACAAACTGAGTGACATGGTCCCAACCATGTTGCAGAAACTCAAAGAATCCTGGTGGATAAGTGGCCATACACTTCTTTACTAATAACATTGATAACAATAGCAATGTGACATAGGTAAATATCAGCACCCTTGTCCTCAACTGGCAGGGTCCTGGAGTATACCAAGTCCCGCTGCCCCAACTGCTAGTGTGACCCGTGGACTGCTTCCTCAGCATCTACCATGACTCAAGTTCCACCTCCCCAGCATCTACTGTGATCCAAGTACTGCTTCCCCAGCATCTAGTGTGACCCAAGTCCTGTCTTCCCAGCATCTAGTGTGACCCAAGTTCTACCTCCCCAGCATCTAGTGTGACCCAAGTCCCGCCTCCCCTGCATCTAGTGTGACCCAAGTCCTGTCTTCCCAGCATCTACTGTGACCCAACTCCCACCACTCCAGCATCTACTGTGACCCAAGTCCCACCTTCCCAGCATCTACTATGACCCAAGTCCTGCCTCTCCAGCATCTACTGTGACCCAACTCCCACCACACCAGCATCTACTGTGACCCAAGTCCCAC
>CAUYON010006082.1:0-14423 GCA_963573935.1 Arctocebus calabarensis | reverse complement strand
TCGAGCCTGTAATCATAAAGGCAGAGGGATTACTTGAGCCCAGGAGTTCCAGACCATCCTGAGCAAGAGCGAGACGCTGTCTCTAATAAAAATAGAAAAATCAGGCAGGCATTACACCTGGGACTATAAGCAGAAGGATCACTTGAGCCCAGGGGTTTGAGGTTGCTGTGACCTCGATGATGCCACTGGACTCCAACTGGGGTGACAGAGTAAGACCCTGTCTCAAAAAAAAAGAAAAAGAAAAAGGCTTGGCACCTGTGGCTCAAGCGGCTAAGGCGTCAGCCATGTACACCTGAGCTGGCAGGTTCAAATCCAGCCTGGGCCCGCCAAACAACAATGACGGCTGCAACCAAGAAATGGCCGGGCGTTCTGGCGGGTGCCTGTATTCCCAGCTACTTGGGAGGCAGAGGCAGGAGACTCGCTTAAGCACAGGAATTGGAGGTTGCTGTGAGCTGTGATGCCACAGCACTCTACCCAGGGTGACAGCTTGAGGTCTCAAAAGAAAAAAAAAAAAAAAGAAAAAAGGCAGGCTGCGGTACTGAACATCAACTCACACCCACAAATGTATGTGATGCTTGGATGACATGTAATTTGCTCCAGTGAACTGCCCAAAACCATGTAAAGTAAATGACGTCACCAGGAGAGGATGCTCCAGCAAACAACCCCACAACACGGTGCCAGGAGCCAGGCTGGCCTGGGAGCCGACTCCTGCAGGCTCTGTGGGAAGCACCTTCTCCCCACATCTTCCAAGGCAGGCAGGGACTGGGAAGGACTGAGAACATTCTTGGGCCTTCCCTGGGGTCTCTGGAACAAGGCCCCGAAGAACCTGTTTTCTAGAGGAGGGGAGCACAGGATGGTCACAACCTGTGGCAGGGAGCAGAGGTCTGTAGACCCAGCCACCTGCGCTCGCTGGGGACACCAGGTGCAGCCACCCTCTGCGGGTCACAGTGGCTGGTTTGAAATCGCATTGTCTCCCCAGGTCTGCTGGCTGCAGGGGACTCTGAGTGAGGTGTCTCCTCCTTGCCTGAGGATGCTTCATAGTGTGGCCCAGGGAGGGACGGTGAGCCACACTATGACCACCTTTATCACACACCTGTACAGCTCAGGGCCTCTGATAGACCATTAACCTTCCCATATAACTGGGACAGGCAAGTCCAGCCCTGGAGGCGCCCAGGACTACACGAGGCTCAGACAGGCCCCGAGGTCAGGGAGCTCTATAAATTGCCCAGTGCTGCATAGAGGCTGAGCAACACCTGGCCCTGTGCCGGTGTTGTGGGGAAGACCCTGCCAACAGGATGCACCTGTGCTCCCTGAGGGCCGTGGGACAGTCCCTCCCCCCCCCCCCGCCCCGGGCTCTCTGAGCCTCACCGTTGAAATGAGAACAGAGGCCCACCTATAACTCAGAGGGTAGTATGAGGATGACAGGAGTTGAGGCAAGGCCTCCCAGTCAAGACGGGGGGACCCTGGAGCCAGCCTGCCAGGCTCACACCTTCCCAGCTTTGTGGCCGTGGGTGAGTTACTACACATCTCTTTGCCTCAGGTTCCTTTTCTGTGAAATGGGGACTGTGTCATGTGCCCCCCCGGTAAATGAGTGCTGTGGAAACCACTTAGCACAGTACCGGCAAGCCGGTGGGGGCTCTCCCCAGCGACTGGTTCTCACATCCAAACGTCCTCCCTTATAATCACCCAGCTGAAGGCTTGGTCCACATATTTGTGTCTTGAAATCGCAAGCCCTTCACCCCTCCTGGGCCTGCAAGTAGCACTGTGCACCTTTGCAGTGCACAACCTGCCCTGCCGTCCATGTGCACCAAGATACCCACAGAAAAAAGCTCCTTTCCACCGCAGCTCCCAGAGCCGACCTGATCTAATGTGGGAGTGAGGTGGAGGGCTGGGGGGAAGCACTTACGACTACAGTTGCGGCTGCTGGGGTCCAGGGTGTAGTGCGAGGCACAGCCACAGCGGTGGCCTCCGGGGACAGCGAGGCACAGCTGCCCGCACTGCCCATTGTTATGCATGCAGTCATTGAGGCCATCCTGGCGGGAGGAGTGGAACACCAGGATGTCCATGACAAAGTCCAGGTGGCCCTGGATGAGGGTGCGGTTCCGGCCGCTAGTCTTGTCGGCCCGCTCGATGCTGTGCAGATTCCAGTCCGTCCAGTAGATGTAATCGCTGTACTGCGTCAGGCCAAATGGGTGTGGGAGGTCATCAGCGATCACGACCCGCTCCTGACCTGCGTGGAAACACACGGGCACAGCGTCAGCAACGGCACGGCCAGGCCATGCAGCTCGGGCGCCTTGTCGGGCAAACCGGTCCAACCCTGCAGCCCGGCAACCACGTGAGATCCTTAAAGGCTTTGGCCACTCTGGAAAACTGGCAGGATCCACCCAAGCTGAACAGCCACCCACTCAGCAGTTCCGCCCCTTGGCATATACCAAGAGCAACACGTGCCTCTCCCACCTAAACCCCACACAGTGAGGATGGTCGTGAGCCTCCGGACAGGGACGCACGCTGAGAAACGCTTAGTTAGGCGTGACTGTGCGATGCCATCCCTGTGTGAACATCACCATGTGCGCTGACACAAACATGGCTGGTACAGCCTACTCCACACCCAGGCTTACTCCCGTGTAGAGACCTGGAACCCCCGTAACAAACGGAAAGGTTCTGAGTGTCTCCCATACCCGCACGTGGGAAAGGCACAGTAAAAATACAATTTAAAATCTGATGGAACCACCACATGTGTGAAGTCTGTCATTGACCCAAACATTGCAACATAGTTCATAATTCTACAAAGTGGTGGCCAACCGGTAGAAGATATTTTGTAAAATTTTGTCATGAATATTTTGTAAATAAAGGTCTACTTAACTACAATTTCCCATTTTCCCTATGTGCAGTGACTTTGTGAGTGACTTTTGGGACACCTTGTATAGTCACAAACTAGAAACAACACAAATGTACATCGATAGTAAATGGTGGTGTCTTCATATAACGTAAGTGGCAGAGCAATAAAAACGACATGGTTAGACGTCGCAGAGATTCAGAGTCTGACTCCCAGAGGGGACTTAGTGGGTGCCAGGCACCCGACATGTTTTTGTCCATATTATCTAATTAATTCCTACAACAACAACTCTGTGAGGAAGGTACCATTATTATTAGGAAACTGAGGCACAGGAGGCTAGTGACTTGGCTAAAGTCACACAACATCTAAGCAGCAGAGCTGGGATCGCAGCCCAGCCAGTGAGGCTCCATAGCCACGTTCCCACCAGCTCGCACAACACAGGCATTGTTACTCAGCCTTTGACCCTCCAGTAATGAGCTCGGGCCTTCCACATTATTAATCAAGTGCTCAGTAACGTCCAGAGCGTTAAACAGAAAACACACAGCAGAGTGACAGCAAGGCCCAGCGCACATGGCCACCTGGCCACCCTTCGCTTACAGGCTTCTGCCAGTCAGTCTCCAGGGCTTTCCTGGTTTTCATCTGAGTCTGTCCTCGTTCCAGGGTAGTTAATGAACTTCATCATTCCCCAGGAGCCACAGCTGTCCTGTGACTGGTTTCTGGTCACAGAAACCAGTGACTGGCACTAGCAAGGTCACACGATGCACCTCTGAGCAGAGGTAGAGGGCTCGAAGGCACACTCAGACCTTGCCACTGGCCTCACACACCAGGGCAGTCCGAGGCCATGGTGGGTGCAGCCTGCCTCAAGCAGAAACCAGGATACAGCAGTTCTAGCTCCTGCTCTGCCTACACAGTGCCTGAGATAAGGCGCCCAGCCCGCTATACCGCAGTTTCCTCATCCATACAATGGGGACAACCACACCCATCTAGCAGCTGGCACCAGGCAGGAAGCCAAATTCCCTTCACCTTCCTGAAGGTCCCACATGCTGGATGGCTCACAGAGGCTCTGCCAGGCCCAGGAAACAACAGGCCAGCCCAGGATCCCCAAAGCCAGGCTGCCTATGTGACCATCCCAGTGCTGCACAACCGGCCACACCCTCTGCTCCTGTCTGCCCAGAAGCCAAAGCCTGCCTGGGAGTCAGGATCTGAGCCCATCAACCTTCCATTCTCCCAGCAGGTCACAGCATAGTAGCCCCAGCACCTGGAGCATCACCCAGGACAGCTAACGTGACCGCACCCCTCTGACAGAACAGTCTAGAGCAGTGGTTCTCAACCTTCCTAATGCCTCCTAATGCCGCGACCCTTTAATACAGTTCATATTGCAGTGACCCCCAACCACAGAATTATTTTCATTGCTACTTCATAACTGTAATTTTGCTACTGTTATGAATTGTAAATATCTGATAAGCAGGATGTTATTTTCATTGTTACAAAGGGGTCGCGACCCACAGGTTGAGAACTGCTGGTCTAGAGTTATTGCCCTAGGTTCAAATCCTGCCCCTACAGTGAGATGACCTGGGAAAGGTATTTATAAAAGTTCCCTGAGCCTCGTTTTCACCGTCAGTAGAAAGGAGATGAAAATAGAACAGCAAGTACTTAGGGCAGGGTGGAAACTGAGTGCTAATGTCCCATGAGTCCTGCACAACTCACTAGCACTGTAACCTCAGGCAAGTCATGTGACTCCCTGGAAGTCAGTTTCCATCAATGAAAACCTCTGCCTCATCCTAGCCCAGAGCCTAGCTGGGAACCGGCCAGCAGGCGCACAGGAAATAGCTGCCACCAGGGCCTCTCCCAACACAACCACGGCAATGGCACTGAGCCCCAGGGAGGGTGAGGCTAATGAGCTCACACTGAGTCCACACCAGGTGCAGGGCTGGGAACCAGCAGGCCAGAGGTGCATGGTTTGGTGGGGCTGGGATGTGCCCAAAGCCTGGCTGCCCCACCCTCCATGCCAAAGCACAGCCCTCACCCAGCATGTTGGATGACTCGATCATGTTGGTGTCCAGGTCGGTCCAGTAGAGACGGTGGTCGGTGTAGTCAATCGTGAGGTCGTTGGCCCGGCCCACCTTGTCCACCAGCGTCACGCAGTTGGTCCCATCCATGAAGGCCCGTACAATCCTGGGCTTGCCGCCCCACTCGGTCCAGTAAATGTAGCTGGAAGGTACCAGGGGAGGTCACCAAAGGGAGATGGTGGTGGGGGCACAGAATGCCACCCTCTGCTCAGCGTGGCCCTCTCCTTCCTGGAGAAAGCTGAGTCCTGGAAGCAGGGAAGGGGCAAGATCCCTGCTGAGCCCCCACTGCAGTCCAAACAACCCTCCCAGAAGCCAGGTGCGTGGACAAACACTCCCTTTCCTGGAAGGGGTAGAAAATGAGGTGACAGCAGAGGAGGCCTTGTGAGCAGGGAAGCAAACTCAGCCTGCGTGGACTCCCCTGGTCCCTCTTGCCTTCCTTCCTCTTCAAAAGATCCAGAAAAGGAAACACACCCCAACTCCAGGATTGTATAAGTTTTACTCTCCTTCCCCTAAAACCTGGACCTCTTCTCTTTGCCCTGTTATGCTGAATCTTCCTTCGTTCCCTCGCAGGGCATGTGACAGGCAGGGATTGAGCTGCTCCATGAACAACACAGATACTCCGTGGGGTGGACACTGTGCCTGCTGCACAGAAAAGCAAGCTCAGGTCCAGGGACAGACCCTGCGCAGGGCCCCCAAGCTGCCAGGCAGATACAAGCACAGTTATCTCCAGAGGAGGGTGCTCAGTTGCAGCTCAGTGGCCTGCAAGACATCTGAGGACCTCAAAGCCAGTTCTGAGACCGCCGGGAAAGGAGGCCCTGATGGTCAGTGCCTGAGGTAGAACATCTTGGCCAAGCTCTGCTCCAAATGGCCTTGGGTAAGTCAGTTTCTTTTCTTTTTTTTTTAGAGACAGAGTCTCACTTTATCACCCTTGGTAGAGTGCCGTGTTGTCACACAGCTCACAGCAACCTCCAACTCCTGGGCTTAGGTGATTCTCTTGCCTCAGCTTCCCGAGTAGCTGGGACTACAGGTGCCCGCCACAACACCCGGCTAGTTTTCTGTTTTGCAGTTCAGCCGAGGCCAGATATGAACTCACCTTCGGTATATGGGGCCAGCACCCTACTTGATGAGCCACAGGTGCCACCCTAAGTCAGTTTCTTTTTTTTTTTTTTTTTTTAGACAAAGCCTCAAGCTGTCACCCCCGATAGAGTGCTGTGGCATCACAGCTCACAGCAACCTCCAGTTCCTGGGCTCAAGCGAGTCTCCTGCCTCTGCCTCCCAAGTAGCTGGGACTACAGGCGCCCACCACAACGCCCAGCCATTTTTTGGTTGCAGCCGCCATTGTTGTTTGGAGGGTCTGGGCTGGATTCGAACCCGCGAGCTCAGGTGTACGTGGCTGGCGCCTTAGCCCGTTGAACCACAGGTGCCAAGCCCTAAGTCAGTTTCTTAAAGCCTCTGTCTCTGCAGCCATAAAATCAGAAACAGAGATACCCACCCTACATGCTCCGATGAGACAGCCCAGGTAAAAGCTGCCAGCACAGTGCCTGATACAGCAGCCTCCACCCTCTCCTTCTGCTCTGTCCTCCACTTGCCCTCCCTGAGTGAACTAGATGACCTCCCAGGGTCCTAACAGCCCCAGCCACCGTCACGGGTAAGGACAGTCAGGACCTCTCTGATCACACAGCCCCAGGTGAGCAGCCAACCCCTCTGCTTCACGGGTGTGGCTGTGCTGCCCAGAGACGGCAGGGCACACGGACACATGCCACAGACACACACAGCCCTACCCTTTGGTGGGATCCAGGGCCAGCGACCTCGGGTTGTCCAAGTCCCTCCACACGAGGACTTGCCGGAACTGCCCATCCAGCCGGGCCACTTCAATCCTGTTAGTCCCAGTGTCGGCCCAATAGAGGTTCTTGCCCATCCAGTCCACAGCCATGCCTTCCGGGTAGTCAAGGCCAAACTCAATCACGTGCTCCACGGAGCTGCCGTTCATGTAGGCGCGGCTGATGGTCTGGCGGCAGGTGGGGAGGAAGAAAGGGCCACGTTTTAGGAACCAGCATCTTTTGTAGACACCGAGCCCTGAGAAGCCTGCCCACCTGCAGCAACCACAGACCACATTTGAGATCAGGTCGCCAACCTTCAAGAGTTTTGTTTCTTTTTTTTTTAGAGAATTACTTTCCTCTGATCTATAAACATCATTTGGGGATATTGTTTAGGGCCTTTAAGAGTTTTAAAATGGGCTCGGTGCCTGTGGCTCAGGGGGCTAAGGCGCCAGCCACGTACACCTGAGCTGGCGGGTTCGAGTCCAGCCCGGGCGCGCCAAACAACAATGATGGCTGCAACCAAAAAATGGCCAGGCGTTGTGGCAGGCGCCTTCAGGTACTTGGGAGGCGGAGGCAAGAGACTCGCTTGAGCCCAGGAATTGGAGGTTGCTGTGAGCTGTGATGCCACAGCACTCTATCCAGGGTGACAGCTTGAGGCTCTGTCTCAAAAAAAAAAAAAAAAAAGAGTTTTAAAATGAACATTTGAAATTAGCAAAATGCAACCTTTTAAGAAAAAGCAACTTGGGCGGCGTCTGTGGCTCAGCAAGTAGGGCGCCGGCCCCACATACCAAGGGTGGTGGGTTAAACCCAGCCCCGGCCAAACTGCATCAAAAAATAGCCGGGCGTTGTGGTGGGTGCCTGTAATCCCAGCTACTCGGGAGGATGAGGCAGGAGAATCACCTAAGCCCAGAAGCTGGAGGTTGCTATGAGCTGTAACTGCACAGCACTCTACTATGGGTGACAAAGTGAGACTCTGTCTCTATTAAAAAATAATAATAATAAATAAAAAGCAACTTGCATATTGATATTATATATCTACATATGAGTTTTAAAATCACCTATATCCTTCACCTAGGACTCTTCCTCCTGAAACTTAATTCCAAGGAACTAATAAAAATACAAAAGACAGACAACTGTTCAAAATACAAGAAAAAGGCTTTACAAACATTATACACAGAGGTTTTGTTTGTTTGTTTGTTTTTTAAGAGGCAGGGTCTTGTTCTTTTGCCCTGATGCAGTGGCACAATCAAATCTCACTGCAGTCTCAAATTCCTGGGTTCAAGCAATCCTCATACCTCAGCCTCCCAAGTATTTGGGGCTACAGGTATGCACTATTATATCCAGGTAATTTTTTAAAAATGTTTGTAGAGACAGGGTCTCACTATGTTGCCCAGGCTGATCTCGAACTCTTGGCCTTAAACAATCTTGCCACGTCAGACTCCCAAGTACCTGGGATTACAGGTATGTGCCACCATGCAGGGCCCCAAAGATGTTTGATACTAAGATATTGTTTAGAATATCTGTGCAGTGCAATATTTTACATGTTTAAAAAATAATACTAAAGAGTTTACAATAGTTTAAAAAAAAACCTATTACAACATTAAGTGAAATCACAATACAAAAGTCTATGTAGCATAAGGCTGTGATTATGAGAAATACTATTGTAGAGAAAAAGACTTGAAGGAAACACTCAGAAGTATCATAAATAGTTGACTCTCACTGGGGAAGTTATGGGTGACTTTTATTTTTTCCTTTATTCTTTTCTGTATATTTCCTTTCTCTAAAAGGAACTCTTGTGACTTTTTAAAATCAGAAAAAAAATATTTCAAAGATATGTAATACAAGTAGTAGAATAAAACACAGATGATTTCACTATCTTAGCTGGGCAGTATTTTAGAATAGAAATCAGCAAACCTACTCTTTAAAGGGGCAGAGAGTAACTATTTTAGGCTTCAAGGTCACGTGGTGCTGCGACAACTCCTCAGCAAGGCAGCATAGAAGCCACTGCAGACAATCCACAAACAGATGGGAACTGCCATGTTCCAATAAAACTTCATTTACAAAACCAAGAGGCCAGCCTAGGGTCCACTGTGTCAAACCTGCTTTATTTTTTATTGTATTTATTTATTTTTTGAGACAAAGTCTCACTATGTCACTCTCAGTAGAGTGCCATGGGGTCACAACTCACAGCAACCTCAAAGTCTTGGGCTTCAGCAATTCTCTTGCCTCAGCCTCCCAAGTAGCTGGAACTACAGGCATCTGCCACAATGCCTGGCTATTTTTTATTGCAGTTGTCATTGTTGTTTAGCAGGCCCAGGCCACATTCAAACCCACCAGCCTTGGTGTATGTGGCTGGAGCCATAACCACTGTGCTACGGGCACTGAGCCCCAAACCTGCTTTAGATGGCAAAAAAGTCTTTTCTTATATTTGTCCAGGAGGTATGCATTTTGAAGAAAGAGTTTGCTACGCAAACTGGGCGCTGACAAAAGAGCAGAAGCTGGCAAAGAAGCAGAAGCGGGTAGAGTGAGTCTGAAGTTGAGGGCAATTTATAACAAATGTTTCAAGTTTACACAGCACTCTATAAAAGCCCACATGTCTAGTGTAATCTGCTCATTATAGTCATTCATATTTGTTAACTAAAAATGCTTTCATTGATATTTTATTAGCTTGACTCAAGTTATAATAAATATTATAGTTCTTTAAAAAATGTTTAAGCCTTTGAGGTGGTAACATTATGGGCAAGGTTTTCACACAAAAGATGCAAGCAGGCCAGGCATGGTGGCTCATGCCTGCAATCCCAGCACTCTGGGAGGCCGAGGCAGGTGGATCATCTTAGCTCAGGAATTCAAGACCAGCCTGAGAAAGAGGGAGACCCTGTCTCTACTAAAAATAGAAAAATTAGCTGGGCGGTGGGCATCTATAGTTCGAGCAATCTTCATACCTCAGCTGTGATAGTCCCAGCTATTTGGGAGGCTGAGGCAGGAGGATCGCTTGAGCCCAAGAGTTTGAGGTTGCTGTGAGTTATGACACCACAGCACTCCAGCCAAGGCAACAGAGTGAGACTGTCTCAAACAAACCAAAAAGCACAAAAAAAACTGCATGCGTATTCGATCCAGCCCACAGTACCTTCAGGCTGACATCTGTCCAGTAGATGTGGTTGTTGGACACATCAAAGTCCAGTGCAGAGGCCTCCTTGACGCCGGTGAGCGGGATGGCGACATCGTTGTTGTTAGTCTCCAGGGAGATCCTGTGGATGGCGGCTCTGCTGGTGAAGACAAGGAAGGCCTCAGGCACAATGCAGGTCTTCATGTCACTGAGCAGCTCCAGGCCGATGGGGCAACCGCACCTGGTTGCACGGGGTGTGAAGAAGCACAGGTGGCTGCACCCTCCATTCCTGTCCGCACATGGGTTGGTTCCTGGAAGCAAATTCACAGGCTGTAAATGTCCAGAGCCCAGCCAAGAACAGGTGGGACTCAGTCACAGGTGGGCGTGGCTCTATTCCCACCACACATCTAACAGGACAGGATGTGGGTGGTGGGATGAGGCCAACCACAGTTCTCCCCTGGTATGGTCGAGTGGCAGGAACAATCACAGCAGGAGCAGGCACTGCCGGGGCCTAACCGTGAGCCAGGCACTGGCCCCTGGGGTTACCTGTCTTCACTTACTCCATCAACCTAGCAAGTAGTACTTATTCTCATCCCTACTATTTAGTCAAGGAAAGTGAGGTCCAGAGATGCTGCTGAAGTCAGCACAGAAAGCCACAGAGCAGCTCAACAAGGACACCACCAGGCGGGCTGCCTTGGACACAGGGCACCTCGAGGCAGCGTCTGGCAGGTTACCCTTCCTTGGCCTGCTGACCAGACAGGCACCCGGAGCCCCATCCCGGGGTTCCCTCCAAGTCATCAACATTCTTGGCAAACTTGAAAACTCAGATTCACACAGGACGGTTAAAGGTGTCTCTTTTTTATGAAAGCAGACAGTAGGAAGCATGTTTGTTTATTTTTGGCCAGTCTGTTAATCTTACTCATCTACCGAGGCGCTATTAAAATTGGCTTTAATTTAGTGTTAAATACTTAAGCTACAAAATGAATCTTTCCCCTCCCTGCCTTAGTAAATCATGAGAAATTGAGGAGGGGAGTTCCTCAACTTTAAACCCCAGCCCTAAGGTACAGCCTTTTGTGTTATCTCTGGGGTTTGCTTTTTGAACAATCACTCACAGTTGAGTCTCACCCTCCACAGTGGAGAATCAATGTGGTTCTGTGGGGTTTTTAGTTTGTTTTGAGACGGGGTCTCAGTCTATTTCCCTGGCTAAAGTGCAGTGGCATCACCACAGCTCACTGCAACCTTAAGCTCCTGGGCTCAAGTGATTCTCTTGCTTCAGTCCCCCAAAATGCCAGGATTATAGGTATGAACTGCAATGTCTGGTCTCACAAATGTGTTTCTAAAGGTGACAGGTGAAACTAAACCTACAGACACACCCTCCTGTCCTCTCTGCATCTGGAGCACAGGCTTTGACACAGCCCCCAGCAAGGGAGCACTGGCTGCTCTGAGGCTGCCTGCCCTGTCTCGCTTTCAGCCCTTACCTCAGCCTCCACTTCTGCTGGGCAAGCCCTGTCCCCTCCTGCTTCTCCAATTCCAAGCTCAGTTAGCTCCCTCATATTCTGAAGCCACGATCCTCTCTAACATCACAGCCACTGTCTTCAGACTTGTAGCAGAGCTGACTCAGGCATCTCATCCACTACATTGCAGGTGACCTGGTGAACACTGGGACCTCTGTCCACTCCCCCATGCGTCCAGCAGAGACCTGCCATGCATCTCTATGGTACGAGGCCCCAGCCCCCTGCTCTTAGGCACTCAAGGCCCCACCCAGACACTGCTCTCTCTAGTGTAACTTGCTGATTTGCACTTCGGGTCCTTTTCAGAAAGAGACTAATTATTGTGTCCAACAATGATCTTGGTGAGCATTTTGCAGATCCTGGCTTACAGGTGAAGGTGCGTGTGTGTTTCTGAGGGTCAATCCTGGACACAGTGAACAATGATCATAGCTCAGCCCAGCAATGAGGTCGAGGTAGGCCCAGGGGCAAGCTCTGAGCTCAGCGGCCCTGAGCTGCAGGATGCCACATCCGCTGTCCCAGTAGAAATGGGGCCGTAGATACAGCAGCAGCACATGGCACTGCTCTGGACACTAAGGCCCTCAGCCAGGGCCTGATGCACAGTAGGTGCTCAGCAAATGTCAGCCACGATGGTAACAGTAAGTACTGACATTCCTGGTCCATACCTACCACTTGGGCAACATCCCATATACCAGCCCGACTCGTCTGTCCTTGGACTCCTGTCTGCTCTTCCCCAGCGTGGGGCACCCCAGCTGGATACCAAACCTGGACCCGTTACTTCTCCCCTGTGCCAGTCAGCGTGAATGAGCAAGGCCCTGGGCCTCCCTGACTCACCAACGACCTTGGCCACGTTCACCGCCTTGAGCCCCATCAGGTCGGGCAGCTGGTCGATGATGACGTCACGGCTGGCCTTCACCTTGTGCACTCGCTCGATGCTGCGACGCTGCCAGTCTGTCCAGTAGATGAAGTCCCCCAGCAGCGTGAAGCCGAAAATGTGCGGGAGCTTGTCCTCCAGGAGAGTCTGTCTCTTCGTCCCGTCCACATTGATCACCTGCATGACGGGAGTGACACAGGTCTGGATGGGCTAGGGCCACGCCAAAGTGAGCCACCTTGCCCCTGCCTCACCCCTGAGCTCCCAGGAGCCTCTGTTTTGTCCACACTGTGCCAGGGACCGGTGCTGGGGCTTATCAGAGTGCTGGATAAATGACATATTTGTTATGACGCACGTCTCCATTTGACAGGGCAATGACAAGCCAGCTTGAAAGCCCTTACCCACAGCCTCCTCTGCCTGAATGTGGGTGTTGTGTGGGGACAGGCAGCCCAATATAAACATGCCAGGCAAACAGTTATTTTCTTTACCATTGAGCTGCCTAGAGGATCAATGAGTGTGTCTCAGACCACGGTTTGCTCCACAGGCAGGAGGCCTGGGTCCACCAGCCATCGCTGCCCATGACCTAGGGGTCTCCAGTTCACATCACCACACAGAGTTGCCAAAGGCCAAGCAACTATAGGGCCTGACCAAGTCCCTTCCAACTCTCTGTGAACTAATTTCTCACTCAGCCAGACCAGATGAACTTCTTGTTCTCAAACTAAGCCTGTGGGTCTAGATGCTTCTACCCTGGTTACTCCAAGATGTAAAAGTGAAATCTCTTCCTAGAAGAGTCGGTGTTCATTAAGAGCAACTACTGCAAAAGCTATAGTGCAGAAAATACTGTCAGACATAAATGCCTTAACAAGCTGAGACTACAGACACTCGGGGTACGACGGGGTCCAATGATCCATGATCCCATAGCAGCTTATGTTAAAAGGAAGACTGAGCAAAGACACCACATTCAGGCTTTCAGGCTCTCAGGAGAGGATGAAAGAGATGCAAGGCAATTGCAGGCAAGCTTCGGCAGGCCTCCTGCAGCCAGATGACATTTCCTGCTCATCAGAAAAGCTACAGATCCTCTGTTTTTCGCGGGCGCCATAAACGTGAGACATACTGAACGTGCACGGAGAGGGAGACTTTGGTCCTCCGTGGTTGGACAGCTCATGACAAAACTGCTGGGTAAACAGGGAGGGGCACATGGCTCTGGGCCCAGCCCAGCTCTGCCCCCTCAGGGACCTAGTCTCTCCTCCTGTAACTACTAGCCAAGGAGCTAAAGTCACCCAGGGAACTTAACAAAACAAACAGCAGTGGCTGGGCCCAGCCTGCAGCAACTACACTGGAGTCAGAAGGCCCAGGCATGGAGTATTAAAGCGGCTCCCCACACTGGGTTCTGAGAGGCCAGCTCAGGGCAAACAGTGGGCTTAGCCCAGCGAGGTCAGGGCTCAGGTGGTACCAGTCCTAGCAGCTCCGGGGAGCAGTGAACAGCAGGTGACAGGCCCTCGGTCCCACATGGTTTAGGGCTCTTGTTGGAGTTCTGCCCCCACAACAGGAAGGCACATAAAAGCAGTAAACACGTGCTCCACAGCAAGGCGGATACTCAGAGAACACCTGAGAGGCTGGGCCCCATCCCAGCAGCACAGTGCACAGCGCCACACTGGAGGGACCCGGCCCTGGTGCCCAGCAAAGAGGTACAATGGGAGAAGACATCAAGTGGAGCTCCCACCAGCAGGGCCCTTTGCCCCCTCCTGCACCTACCGTCACCAAGGCTGGGAGGGCCATCAACACAGAACATGAATGTGACAAGGAAAATAATCCTCTCTACCTAGAAAAAAAAAGGACTCAAAGATCCAACCTACCAAAGGGCAATATTATCTCTTTGATTTTTCTCTTCTTGTCCTATTTCCTTACTTTCTTAATTTTTTTTTTGAGGCAGAGTCTCTCTGCTGCCCTGGATAGAGTGTCATGGCATCACAGCTCACACCAACCTCAAACTCTTGGGCTTAAGTGATTGTCTTGCCTCAGCCTCCGAAGTAGCTGGGACTACAGGTGCCTGCCACAACACCCGGCTATTTTTGTTGTTGTTGTTGTAGTTGTTATTGTTATTTAGCAGGCCTAGGCTGGGTTCGAACCTGCTAGCCCCAGTGTATGTGGCCGGCGCCATAACCCCTGAGCTGCAGTGCCAAGCCATGCCCAGCTATTTTTAGAGACGGGGT
>CAUYON010006081.1:0-26382 GCA_963573935.1 Arctocebus calabarensis | reverse complement strand
TTTATGAGGAGGACTCCCCAGGCAATTGAAGCAGTATCAAAAATAAACTACTGGGACCTGATCAAACTAAAAAGCTTCTGTACAGCTAAGAACATAGTCAGTATAGCAAGCAGACAGCCCTCAGAATGGGAGAAAATATTTGCAGGTTATGCCTCCGACAAAGGTTTGATAACCAGAATATACAGAGAACTCCAACGTATTAGTAAGAAAAGAAATAGTGATCCCATCTCAGGATGGGCAAAGGACTTGAAGGGAAACTTTTCCAAAGAAGACAGGCACACGGCCTACAGATACATGAAAAAATGCTCACCATCCTTAATCATCAGAGAAATGCAAATCAAAACTACTCTGAGATATCACCTAACTCCAGTAAGATTAGTCCATATGACAAAATCCCAAAATCAGAGATGTTGGCATGGATGTGGAGAAAAGGGAACACTTCTACACTGCTGGTGGGAATGCACACTACTACATTCCTTTTGGAAGGATGTTTGGAGAGTACTTCGAGATCTAAAAATAGACCTTCCATCGACCCTATCATTCCTTTACTAGGTATATATCCAGAAGACCAAAAATCACACTACAACAAAGACATCTGTACCAGAATGTTTATTGCAGCCAATTCATAATTGCTAGGTCATGGAAGAAGCCCAAGTGCCCATTGACCCATGAATGGATTAATAAACTGTGGTACATGTACACCATGGAATATTATGCAGCTTTCTTTTCTTTCCCTTAAAGAAAAATGGAAACTTTACCTGTTTCGTGTTTACATGGATGGAGCTGGAATGTATTCTTCTTAGCAAAGCATCTCAAGAATGGAAGAATAAATATCCAATATACTCAGCCCTACTATGAAGCTAATTTAAAGGTTTCATATGAAGGCTATAACCCAACTATAGCACAAGAATATGAGAAGGGAGGGGAAATGGGAGGGTGGGGTAGAGGGAGGGTAATTGGTGGGGCCACACCTCTGGTGCATCTTAGAGGGGTACAGGTGGAACTTACTAAATGCAGTATACAAATGTCTTCATACAATAACTAAGAAAATGCCATGAGGGCTATGTTGAGCAGTTTGATGAAAACATTTCAGATTGTATATGAAACTAGCACATTGTGCCCCTTGATTGCACTAGTGTATGTAGCTATGATTTAATTAAAAAAAAAAGAGGCTTAGGGAGGCAATGAGAAAACACACCCAATTGACACCTGACTCCATAGAGGTTCAGATTATTTTAAAGGACAAATTTATCAGCTCCAGTCATTCAAAGAAAACTCCAGAAATTGGCTCTGGGCCAACACCATAACCTGGAGAATCTTAAAACGGCCACTATTGTCTTTTATAACTGAGTCCTGGAAAGAAAGGAGGAAAAAGAGAGAAAGGAACAGAAAAGAATGACAGCTCTAGTAATGGCACTTCAACAAATGAGCAACTTTCAGGGGCAGAGGGCAATCAGAGGAGATAAAAACAAGTGCTTCTAATGTGGTTAGACTAGCCACTTTAGAAAAGACTGCACTCAGCTGCACCACTGCTGGGCAAGCCACCTGGCCCCTGTCCAGAATGCAAGGGTGACCACTGGAGGGTGGCCTGTCCCCAGAGGCAAAGGCCTCCTGGGACAGTGACCCCATGGGAGCCCAAACTGGACTGAGGGTGCCTGGGGCAAATTCTCATGGCTCCAGCTTGTGTCATCACCCCTCAAGAGCCCCAGGTCTGCTTTATAGTGGAGCACCAGGAGATAAAATTTCTTTTGGACACTGGTGCAACGTTTTCTGTACTTCTCTCTAACTCTGGTCTTTTATCTCCCAAATCCATAACTATACAGGGGATGTCTGGAAAGCCTGTTCCAAATTTTTCTCCCAGCCTCTAAGCTGCAATTGGGATGACTTGCTGTTCTCTCATGCCTCCCTTACTATGCCTGAAAGTCTTGCTCCCCTTTTGGGGAGGGACATACTAACCAAAACGGGAACTTTTCCCTCCTGGAGATCTAGTCATGATCAAAACTCTCCCCTCTAATTCACCTTCTCTAACCCCAACTTGGGAAGTCCCCTTTCCTGTTATCTTGTCTTCTTCTATAGCTGTTAAAGTTGTAGGAGTCAATTCCTGCATACATCATTCACAAGTAAAATCCTGGAACCCTCCATATTCTACTGAGGCAGACAATGAAGACAGCCAACTACAGACCACCTACACTTGTGAGCTAAAAGAAAGTTTGAAGTTATTATTTAGGAAACAACAAGAAAAATCCTAATATGGTTTTCTTTTAGCATCACTGAATAAGTGCTTCTGACCTGACGCTGTTCTTCCTTTGCTATTACTGATTATACTAATCAGATTTATGTTTTCCAGAAATGTCATCAAGCCACACGCAATAAACATGGTTCCAGTCCATGAACCCCTGTATATCACTCTCCCTCCGGAGAAACCCTAACTGCCCGCTTCTATCATCGCCTGATTCAGCAGGAAGCAGTTAGATCGAGTCTTTGCCCTTTTACCCTAACAGCAGTTAGAGTTTCTACACGGAGTGGGAGAATTGATGCAGGACATTTGGTGCCCTAGCCAGCTCAGTGGAGCTGGTGGAGTTGCTGCCTCCTCCTTGGCGGTGTCAGTGCTGTGGCAGCCAGCTGAAGAACCAGTGGGCTGGATGACAGGCAAGGAGGGAGACCTCCACGCCCCCCCACCAGAGGCTCCAATAGCCAAAAAGACCAGACAACTGCCAAGGAGACACCTGTGCCTTGGTGTCTCCTTCACTTTACACTTAGGACTAAATGTGGACCCCCCCCATTTCCTATGCCTAGGTCAATTTCATGTGAATTTCCTAGGCCTCAATTCCATGAATGAACTGTGTCCATTCATTGATTCATTCACCTTGCCCCCGGCGGGATGGACTGTGTTCATTCATTTCCTGGCCAAGGAACTCATACACCTATATATACCCTGAGACTAAAACCCTAAAGGGGGAGATGGGGAAAGACCAGGAGAGTAACGGAGAGAGCTTTTCTCTCCTCACCTGAGTTCTCTCTCTCTACCAGGAGCTTTAGTGTTTTCTGTGTCCTTTTCTGTAAACAAATTCTGTCTTACCACTGGAAAAAAAAGAAAAGAAAATGCCACCCATGAATAGTTTGATGAAAACATTTCAGATTGTATATGAAACCAGTACATTGTATCCCTTGATTGCACTAATGTACGCAGCTGTGATTTAATAAAAAAAAAAGAAAGAAAGAAAGAAAGAAACAGTTCGGTATCGTGACTGTAATGGTGGATAAATGGCTCTATACTCTTTCAGATCCATAGCCTTGTACATACCACAAATAATTAGTATCTAAAGTTTTAAAATTCAATCACAATTTTGGAGAACCTAAAATGCAACAAAAACTACACAAATGAGGCAACTATAATACAAATGAATAACATAACCACAGGGAACTTGGGGGAAAAATTAACTTAAATTACTTTGGTAATTTAGCTGAATATTTTAAGGCTAAAGAGAAAAAGTATTCTACATAAACACTATATTCTAGTTAGAAAGTTTATTTCTTATAGAGTAATGGGTCAGCCAATCTAGAACTAATTTATATGTACACTGAGGTTGATCAAATAGGTAAATATAACATCAAAAATGAGAATCAGATTTCTCACTGTCAGAGAAGGAAGTTACAAACAAAGGGAGAAGGGAAAGCTAACTTGACCTTACGGTGTGCCATTGGAATTGAAAGTATCAATATGAACAATTTTTTTAAAATATAAACACAGATAAACATATATGTGTGTATATGTACTGTATTATAAAAACATATTTTCTAGTTTTACCCAGGGAGAGGCACGAGAAACAGTGGCACCCAGGATCAGTGACCACATCTGACACCCAGATCTTAGTTCCCAAATGTTCAACAACAGTAACCATGACTTCTTGGTGAAGTAGTTCCTAGGGGTCTGGGATAGAGAACATGACAATGAGTTTAGAGCATCTTGTGGTGCCACAAAGTAAGGAGGTGCTCAAAAAAAAGATGCAGCATGTTGAAACAGCATAAGCACCACGGAGAGAGTGCCACAGAGCCAAAACTGGGATAAATTGAATAACAAAATAAATAACAGTATATTGCATTATATCTCGTAGAGTAAAATAAGTATCTATGAATCCATATTGATGTAAATAGGTGAATAAAATATAAATTCCTTATACAATAATTCCAAACACAGAAAGAATGCAGGAATTAGAAAAATCACCATTAAGAAGCCATAGAAATAATTGTTGCAAGCAAGATCCTCCAATGGATGCTAAAGTAAGCAGGTAAAAGTCTGAGGAGGAACAGAATATTTGCCTAGCCTCGAAGATCCTCCTCCATAATATTTATTAATTATAGAGAGGAAAATAACAACTTTATAGTGGAAAACTCAGCAGATACCACCCCAAGATCACCAGCATAAGATACATCAACATCGTGTGTCTCCTCCTAGTCTATTAGTGAATGAGAAGAGACACCACTTCTGCAGTGTCCTTGTCAGACATACATAACCTCAATATAATTAATAGGAGAAAAACATCAGGCAATACAAATGGGAGCCAATTTTACAAAAGAATTGGCCAGGACTTCTCAAAAGTGTCTAGGTCACAAAAAACAAGGAACGGCTGAGCAACTGTCATACATCATAGGAGACTAAGAAGATAGAGTGTCTGACAATTAAGTTCAAGAACTCATCCTAGATGAAGTAATAAATACCTCATTGCTGAATATCTCTACAGTCACCTTCAAGTGCTCCCCTTGGTCCTCTGGTACTGTAGTGATATTCAGCAATGAAGTATGTAGAACTTTTTCTAGGATGAGTTTGCTAACTTGTCTGACCTCATGTGACAGCTACCTGTGTTGCAGGATCCTGAATTTGTTTGTTCTCCTGTAACAAACAAAAGAAAAAGAATCATCATTCTAAAAATTGATGAGATCTGAATAAAGTCTGCTTTTTAATCTATAATAGTTTTGGTCATCATACTATGCAACATGTTAACACTAGGGAAAGCTGACTGAAGAGGATACAGAAATTCTATACTATCAGTGTCCTAAGGCTCTTAGAGGTAGAGAATGGTATTAATTTATTATAATCACTCTCGTGAATAGGAAGGACAATAAAGAATTATAAATCTGAATTAAATAAGTATGTTCACTTACCTGGATTTGAAATGAAGAAGATAACAACCATTTAAAGATTTAAACAAAAAAACTCACATTTATGCAAGGGGTGATCATTCTCAGTCATGAGGCTTAAAAAGAAAACTCGAAGCCACCAACATTCTCGAATATAAGAATATCTATATGTTTTTAAAAATCAACACATTCTCATATACAGTCACTTGAGGACTTATCTCATTGCCAAGATGTGGGGAACAATACACTTGCTACATTTTGTAGACTCCGTTCTTTCCCAAATTTGATTAAGTATTTTTTTTTAAAGTTCAGTAAAGATAAGTTGTGGGCTCTGTAAAATAGAACACTGGAGAAGATGTGACCGCAACAGCTCCATCTATTATTTGGAAGTGTATCTTTTTCACAGAAGTTTTAAGGGTGAGACCTCTGTCCCTTATTTTTTGACCAAGTTTTATACTTGCATCTTAAGTGTGGTTTTTCTTTCCTTTGACTCAAAGTCAACATGAACTTTAATTTGATGGTTTCTATAAAATATACACTTATATGATGACCTTTACCAATTTTAATCTTCTCACTGGATGAAAACCAAGGATTAATCCTCCAGCATTACTAATATCTCCATACCTCTACTATGTCCAGAGGGACTTCTGAATTGACATATGTAGGAGTATAAGATCTGTATTACCTATTCATATATACATTTTTAAAGGAAAAAGGGATATTTAACATAAGCTGGGTCTTGTAAATTTTACAATTCTTTTGCAAGTTTTTCCTCTTGCATCAATGGTCACATATACACACTAGCAAGTAGAAAACATTGCTTGTTTAGAGCCACAGTTCTTTCACAGGAATGCTCTGATTTAGATATAAATCAGAATTCATCAGTAGCAATGACTTTCCGATGCCTGTTGTGACTCTCTGATATCTGTCACTGCACCAACAGTCAAATTGCATTCAAATCCCTTACATGAAGTTCATATTAGACAGAAAAAGTACAGAAAGTAGGAAAAACAACAAAAAGGTCTAGAATTTTTTAGCAAGTTATGGGTATGTTTGCAGTCCATAATCTAGGTAAAACATCCTTTATCAAATATTTATTATGTCACTTAAAGCTAAAAAGGTACATGTAAAGATAAAGCTATGAAAATGTTGGTAATGAAATATTAACCATCAACAAGAAGTAATTTATTTAAATTCTTATCTATTAAAAAGGTAAAATTTTCTATAGCTTGAATATAGTCTAAGGAAGATACCCCTAACATTCACTGAATTGAATGACAAAGGTGACTGTGACAACGCAAAGCTAAAAAATAATATATGAATGTATTAGCATGTTTGTCTAAATATCATATGTTAGTAATATAGTCAGCACGCACTCCATTAGTTTCTCTAGATCTGCCTAATCTTCACAATAAACTCTCCAAGTTTGGTATTCTCTCCATTTTACAAATGAATAAAAACCGAGACTCCTCATTTAAGCAATTTGACTAAAATCACACAAAAAGCAATTATCTAGCTTCCCAGTTCACAACATCAGGCTCCCCAAACCTCCTACTATTCCTGAGAATTCATAGAAAAAACATTCTAAGTCCCTACCAAGGCATTTCTAATGTACATAGACTTCAGTATTCCCAAGTGCAAAGTTTGGCTTCAGTATCCACACTATGAAGAAATAAAAGGTTGCCTCAAATAGAAATTTCTGTAAAACGCTTCTTTCCCTATTTGCTATTCCTCAAGAACATTTTCTGATAATCTCAATTTCTCCAGCTCTCCCCAATTTGGGGATACAAATGATGATACATGTACAGAAACGCTTTCCTATCAGTAGCTTATGAGAGGACTTTCCAGTTCCGTGAAAGCTTAACCGAGATCTTCCTTGGCATCCTCAGTTTATGCCCTTCCTTCATCCATGCTATTTATCAGGTCCTACCTCGGGATGCCACTGTGCTAGACACAATCACTTTGTACTCTCAGCAGACAGGCAATGTAGCCGTGATGCCGGAAATACATTTGAGTGTGAAATAGAGTTAAGGGCTTGGCATCTCATCTCTAAATTAGTGGGTTTATTCCTGGAGTCTCAGGATTTCCCTAATGAACATCATGACTTTTGATTTTTATTCTGGGTTTGAACCTGCCACCTCCTGCATATGGGGCTGGTGCCCTACTCCGTTGAGCCACAGGAGCCACCCTAGATTCTTATTGTTAAGTCCTTTCCTTCTAAACTTTTAATCAGTAGAGAGACATAAAGATGAAATGAATTCCCATTCTTCTCCATCTTTATACCCATCATATCTTTACACTACTCAAAATTCCCCCTCCCTTTTGAGCTTCACACTCATACACCTATAATCTGACATACATAACCCACTCGAGCAAATTCCTAAAATTATTATCAATTCCATAATTAGACAAAATTGAAATATGACATCATTAACACCCCTATCATCTTTCTTAAACTGGACTTCTTCTACTCATCTTTCAAAACTTCTATGAAGTCTTTCCTGATAGCCCCCAAGTAGAATTGGTCCTGTGTCCTTTGACAGTATCTACATTCTTCTTATCATTTTTTAATTGTAATGTCTTAATTGTCAATTTTTATAGATTCTGAGCTCCTGCTGGAGGGCATAGACAATATTTTATTCATCCAGCATAGTATTAACATCCATAGCATAGTTCCTACCTTAATTAAATTAATGGCTAAAATAATTCATTACAGGAGCCACACAAGCAAATTGGTTTTGATATTCCATTTTAACATCTTGAGCTATGGTTCTATAGCTTTTAAAACAAAGATCACAATTTTGGTGGTGACCCACTCACCAGAGCCTAACAATAAGCTCTAGATTAATATAACTTAAATTACTTCAATTTCATTTAAAAATATTTATTGAATGGCTATATGACAGAGAATATTGACATAAGATTCAGAAACAAAAAAGTGGTATAAGGGCTAAAACAATTTGAAATGTAATAATCATTAAAATAACACATTATGAAAATAGGGAAAGAAATGAAAATATTTGATTCAATATTTCTCAGAAAAGCTAGATCATTAGCTTTGCTTTTAAAGTGGGAAGTAATTCTATGAGAGGAATTTCTTAGATCAACATTTCAAAGACAAATGAGTATATAGAGTAGCCAAGAAATAATGAAGAGACAAAAATAGCTGCTTTTTAAAACATATGACTGATGTGGGGAGAAAAAAGGTAGCCTAGACAATGATAGAAATGTGGGAAAGGAAAATCGTAGAGAACACTGATTAATTTGTTTCTATTATTTATATACTGAGGGAGGCCAAAGATTTTGAAGAAAATAGTCCAATATTTCAATAAGGTAACACATAGAAATCTATTAGAATTTACAGGAATTTGATACACCATTAGGGTACTTCAATATTGATAGCCTGTTGTTCTCTTACTCCTGGTCCCTGGGAAGAATTTTTGTTCCTCCTTCCTATTCTCAGTTCACAGTAAATGCAATGTAGGTGACTCTTGCTTTGAGGGCATGTTCCTCATGCACTCGTCTCCCCCAAGGTAGCCAAAATCAAAAGGTTGTCACTGAGTATTTTCTTTCCTTTAACAGCCATTTTGAAAAGTTACTTATTACTTGCTCAATCACATTACCCAACTCCAGAAGACATAGTTTAACAAATCACGTAGGCAGTTCTTGTTAACTAATTAACTGTAATTCATGTGCTAAGAAATAATTTATTCTAAATCAAATCATTGAGAATTCACTACTTTCTATCCTCAAAAAGGAGAAATAATCAACAACAATTTTCATTAAAAAAAGTTCTCTGAGTTTGGTACCTATTCTCTTTTCCTTATCTTTAAGATGGGATGGCCATAGAGAGAATTATAAGAAAGCTCTATATATGAATTAATCTAAGAATCCAAACTACAATTAACAAGGTCTAGGCTAAGCCACTAGAAAAGAAATAGAGGAAAAATACAGAGGTCCTCTAGATGTGTAGAGTTTGAGCTATACAGATTGGTCAAGATTCTTCTTAATTCTGAAGTGATTTGAATCTGAAATGTCTGGAGGAGACTGCCCAAATCAGACTGAGACAGGTGCCGGAATGGAGCCTTAGGGGTTCTGCAGAGAAGAGGTAATTAACGAAAAGGAGCTGTAATATGGGGGAAAAACAAACCAAAAGGTCACCAATGTACCATGTGATAGGGAAGGAGAACCTCCAATGTTAACATACATAAGGGAAACACTTACTTTAACCAGAACTGGTACACTATGCAACTCATGGTCAACTCACAGACAGGCCACAAGAGCCACAACTGTTGCTGTGGTCACCCACTACAGTCTGTTTTCAAAACTGATACTTATTAGCCAACTCCAAAACCAATCAGCCACGTCCTTATCAGGAAATCTCTAACATCATTATTATTATCACATTTAGTGTCCCTATGAAATTACCAACTTTCTGTTATTTTCTCTCTAAATGACCTCCTTGAGAAATAATGAAATGAGAACAGTGTCCCTTATAAATGATCTATTTCAAATAAGCAAATATGTAAATACTTTTTGGTGGGAAAGAAGGCTATGCACCAAAAAAGAAAAATATTTATCTGGACATCAAATATTTTCTATTAGTGTTTACACTTCTCACAAATCATCCATTTCTCCTCTACCCTCTACTCAGTCTCCTATTGCTCAAGTATTCCCAGATATTAGAAATCTCAAGGCAATTAGAAAGGAAAATAACTTTGGTGTTAGTGGAAATATAGACCAAGTTGAGCAAACTTGGCTGTCTCGTGTGATTGTTCAGTATGGGGAGCAAGGTCACTGAGAAACAGTAGGCCTTGCTTGGGTTAGCACCAGCTTGAACAGGCAAGCAACATAAACTATGGGTGAGAATAGATCAGTGTTGTGCAGAGTCCCAGAGGACAGGGAGCCGGATGGTACTGCCACGCCAGATGACCAGCCATGGACATAACTCTAAATAGGAAACTGTGTTTGTCAGGCTTCCCCAGAGATGCTGAGATCAATGTTCCATGGACAAGCCCACTGAACTGTCATTAGAGCAGATGGAAGCCAGAGTTCCCATCCTCCCCAGCTTTCAGAATAATTAAACTTATTCTGTGGGTTAGACTTGAAAGTCTGAATTGTCTATTTAAACTGCCAAAATCCTATCTGATTCCCAGAAAGGGGGAAAATTTCTCAAAGATAAATTAAATTGAAAACATTTGATGAATTAATATAGAATACATGTGGTGCTCCTGCTTTACACATATAGGTACCCCTCAAAATCTCTATCTCTTTCAAAGCTCCCCAAACTTGTTCCTTTTTAACAATTTCTAGATGTTATTGGTTGGTTTAATCTTAACTTCTTTCATCTAAGATGAAAACAAGTTTTAAATTTTAAACTCTAAAGAAGGAACATCTCTCTTTGTATGGCGGGGATGGGGGGACTGTGCCTATGTCTCATGATGAACCTTTAATAAAACCCTGATACTCTGAAATATAGACTTTTCTTTCTATAAGCAGATATGGCCTTTGAGGATATAACTGACATAGCAGTTAGAAATCACAGAAGACCCAGTAAGACTGAGGGTTACATTGAATATTTTAGACTCTTTTTCACCTCTAATATATTGCTAAGAAATGACTTCATTTTTTCCCCAACCTATATAGAAAGCAATGTAAATAAAATATATTCTAAGGTAGCGGTTCTCAACCTGTGGGTCACAACCCCTTTCACAGGGGTCGCCTAAATACATCCTGCAAAAAAAAAAAAAAAAAAAAAAATTATAACAGTAGCAAAATTACAGTTATGAAGTAGCAATGAAAATAATTTTATGCTTGGGGGTCACCACAACATTAGGAACTGTATTAAAAGGTCGTGGCATTAGGAAGGTTGAGAACCACGGCTCTAAGGTGTTTGGTCAGATTTTTAGTTTTGTGAATATACTCTTCTAGGCAAGCAAAAGTAGAAAGAAATAAGTACTCTTTTTAGGAAACATGGGCAGATAAATAGCTTCTAATTGAAGAATAACTCTAGAAATTTCAAAAAATGGAGCTTCACATAGGAATGTCACTTAAAAAAATACTTAGAATTTCACACACAATAACAATCATACTATCAGATTTCACACTGATCGTCAGACCACTCTAATCATCTACTCTTCTAAACTTTTATAAAATCATTCCCAACATCTTCCCTTAATCCTTCATTTATACTTCTAACCCTTTCTCAGTTTGGTTCAAACACCTAGCATGCTAATATGATTTAAATATTCATTGACAGAAATAAGACATGATATGTTGACTCATAAGAAATTATCAGTTTACGGGGCTAAATATATTTTAATGTTGGCAATTTTAGGATTCAATCTCAAATACCGATATATTCAATTATGCATACACAGGCACACGTGTATACATATATACATATAAGATGTTATCATTGAAGAAAAGGTACATAGGATTTTTTATTCCAATTTTCTGTGCATCTATAATGACTTTAAAAAAGTTTTCTTTAAAAATATTAGGCATATTTTCTGTACTCATAGATACATTTTAAGTAATTTTTTCTTTTGCAAGAACACTTATCCTTGCCTTTCCAATACATAGAAATGCATTTCTACATGCGTATTTTTTATTATAATTCATTTATATTTGTGTGATTTCTCATGTGTAGGAAAAATCTTGTACTTTATAATTGCAATTTGTTTGCATGAAACTTATCAGGTATTACTTTGAAAGAGATACAATATTTTGAAAAATAAGGAAACATTTGGTGTCTAAATAAACCCATGTGAGTTTATAATCCCAAAAAAAGGAGAGATAGGAAAGTTGCTGTATCTAGTCAAGGATTAGCCTACTTGAGATATCAAAGACTTTAAATTTCAATTCGATATTCTAAATTCCCCAATCATTAGTCAAAATGTCCTCTGTAGATGCTCATAGTAAAATTTTAAATTACAGAACACTAACATTTTTCCCAGTATTCAAACTATTCATGTAATAGTACGGAATAATCAGCCCAGAAGAAATGATTCCATTTATAATAGGAAGAAAATTAAGTGTTCATAAATTTTTATTGTGGGAAATTTATCCACAAAGGATAAATACAAAAACAACATTAATAATTATACTTATCATGTATTCATTTATGCAATGAATGTTACATGCAACCCCATTGAAGTTTCAGGCTGTTTTCAAAGAACAAAAAATTTAGAATTAAAATTATGGTTTTAAAAGCTTCTACAACTTAATATACACCTTTATTTTCAGCCACCATAACCCCAATTATATTCCTGTCTTTTCTAATAAGTATTATCAGTGGTGTACTTGTACAATCCAGCAGTTATTTAAATGTGTGGGGAGAATAATTAAAAATGTTGAAGTTCCTTGTTTCCTATTGTCATGTTTCTGGTTACTAATGGAGGTTAAAGACTGCCTGGGATAGAAAAGTCATTTGTGATTTGTTGCGTACAAAAAATAAGCAGCAAAATTTATCAACATATAATATACAGTTTAAGGACCATATTGAAATTTAGGAGTAGACTGTTATCATTTACTTGGCATAAATACTTTAGCAAATCAAAATAGAATTTGCTTATATTATTCCAATCAACCTTATACATTATACATCAAATATACATCAACCCTTTGGGGGGAGCTCCAAGTGGGGAGGAGGCAAGGAAAAGTCCCAGAGCAGAGTCTTCTTAGAGTATGACTATTCATATCACTGTCTTCCAATGTAAACTGTTGTCTGATTGCTATTCTAGTAGAAAATGTTCCACTGGCAACACCTATGGATTCAAATATCTAATAAATTTAGTGATAGCTGCTACAACATGTCATAGAATTTCTAAGTATTATGATATGCCCTTCAAAAAAACATTAAAGTTTTAGACAAAGGCCTGAATAAAATTTAGTGGGTTTTTTGCAGATAATACTTTCTGTAAGAACTTTCTTTCCTAGCAAATGAATAAAATGAATGTTGAACATGGAGGTGTTTATATGTATTTTATTCCCTTAATCATTAATTTTGCTTACGTTTTCTTAAATTAACTAATAAAGGTAATTTGTTAAAAATAAAAGAAAATAAAAATAACTTTCAAAGCAGAAGGGTTGTATATTTTCCTTTACTCTGAGAAAAAATGTGTTCTAGAGATATTAAATCATTAATCCCAAGTAAAACAAAAACGTACAAGTCTTTGATATTCTAGTTAAACACTTTTTCAAACACATCATAAATACCAGCTTATTAAAAATGCACCCAAGGGATATCCAGTCAATAAGGTATCAAATTATAAGTCAAATCAAAGTAATAACACATACTTGAAATTTCAAAAATTTAATTTAAAAATATACAATTCATGTATTTATATTAAAAACTATTCTTATGCTACTGATATAATAAAATAGCAATGAGATTAGAAAAAATCAGAATCAGAGAAAATATTAGTAGAAAATCAGAGAAAATATAATATTCACACTATTATTCTCAAATGTTTATCAAAAATGAGAGATATAATTAAATAAAGAAATACAGAAAACACAACTGTATGATTTGTCTCAGAGAGTGCTGCAATTCACAATTTAAGAAGAAACATTATTGACAGAGTAACATCAGCAAGAAGGTAGAACAGGAGTTTCCAGTGTTTATACCCTCATAGAAACTTCAGTTTGAATGACCATTCGTGCATGAAAATACTTTCAGAAGAGCTAAGAAATCTAAGTGAGTTATTATACCTGGTTGGAGTACAGAAATAAGAAATGATACATTGAATAGAAAATACACATTACCTACATCACCCTTCCCCAAACCCACACAATAGGGAGAGATACCCTTTACATAGGGGAAGTAGGGTAAATTAAGCACTCAACTTTGCTATGGACCCCAGCACTAGACTCAATCCAGTGAATGTGAGTGGCAGCTAACACCTCTGGTCTCAAATTTCAGGCCTTCCCCAGCACCAGGATAGCCCTTGGGCACAGACAGGCACTGGGTCCATCCCAGTGCTAAATCAGCCACCATGGCCCCAGGCTCAAAGCCCACTCCTGTAGCCCCATGCTCCACATTGGCCTCTGAAGCTCCATGGCTCCAGATGGGCTCCTAAGAACCAGATCCAAGAACCACCCTAGGACAAAGGCTAGCCCCTACATCCCCAGAATCTAAGTCTGTAAGCTACAGGCCTGCCCAAGTACGCCTAGGCTGCAGGCATACCCCTGTAGATTCAAGCACCAGGCTGGCTATTGTAGATCTAGGAATCAGGTCTCCCCACCTGCTAACTGAGGCACCAGGCCATCCCACCTGAGAAATCCAACAGGAAGCCCACTCTTTCATGATCCCTTTCAGCTGTCCCACCCAGAATTTCTGGAGAGGTTCCTTCAGACAGTGAAGGGCTTTCTCTGCCAAAGACACTGAGTAGGTACTGGAAGAGGTGCCTCCTTCTTCAAATACAAGGATTACAAATAATCTAAGAAACATGACACTACCAAAGGAACAGACAACTCAGTAAAGTAGAAGAAAGAATGACCAACTTCAGAGATAGGTCATTTGAAATTATCCAGTCAGAGGAATAAAGAGAAAAAGAATAAAAAACTGTTAAAAAAAAAAAAAGGGACTTACAAACATTATCAAGCAAACCAATATAAGCATTATGGACATAGTAAAAGGAGCAGAAAAGGAGAAAAAGGCAAAAAGCATATTCAAAGATACAATTATGAAAAAGTTCCGAAATCTGAAAACAAAGCAAACATCTAGCTCTGTGAAACCCAAAGAACCATGAATAGGTTAAATATAAAGAAATCTTCATGGAGACACATTATAATCAAATTATCAAAAGTCAAAAATAAAGGATTTTGAAAGATTTTGAAAGCAGCAACAGAAATATGATATATAACATACAAAGGAAACTTCATATAAACATAAGCATATTCCTCAGCAGAAACGTAGCAGGCCAGGAAATAAACAAATAATTTAGTCAATGTGCTTTTTAAAAAAATGGCAACTGAGAATACTATACTTGCCACAACTGTCCTTTAGAAATGAAGAAGAGAGAATTTCCAAGATAAATAAAAGCTGAAGGAGTTCTTCACCACTAGACCTACCATACAAAAAATTCCAAAGGGTGTTCTTCAAGTTGAAATGAAAGAGTGATAACTAACATCATGAAAAGAGTAACTCACTGTAAAGAATATCGTCAAATTTGGAATACAATAATTCTTTAATACAATATGTAAATCACTTTTGACTCTAGTATAAAAGTTAAATGACAAAAATTAAAAGTATTTATGGGCTTAATTTGTAGGTAGATAAACAATATACAAAGATGCAATTGTGACATCAATTAACAAATGTGAAAAGAGAAGTAAAAGTATGTTGTTTTTGTATGCAGCCAAAGATAAGATGTTATCAACTTAAAAGAGACTGTTATAAATATGAATTATATAAGTCTCATGGCTGACCAAAGAGGAAAAAAAATCCTCTAATAAATCCACAGAAGGTAAAGAGAAAGAAATAAAAAAATTCCACTATAAAAACTAATGAAACTACAAAGGAAATCAGCAAGAGAGGAACAGAGGAACAAAGAATGAAAAATAATTTAAAAATTTAATACTTTGGGAAGCTGAGGAAGACAGATTGCCTGAGCTCATGGGTTTGAGACCAGCCTGAGACTGAGCAAGACCTTATCTCTAAAAATAGCCAGGCATTGTGGCAGGTATCTGTAGTCCCAGGTACTTGGGAGCTGAGGCAAAAGAATTGCTTGAGCCCAAGAGCTTGAGGTTGCTGTGAGCTGTGTTGCTACAGTACTCAACAGAGGGTAACAAAGTGAGACTCTGTCTCAGAAAATATATATATTAATAAAATGGCAATAGTAAGTCCTTACTTACCAATAATACTATATATTTAATTATAATTGAATGATCCCAACACCAATAAATGGTAACTCTTTGAAATAACAGGTATCCTAACAACCCTTATCTGACCACCACATTTTATATTTATTGAAATATCACTGTGTACTCCATAACACACAATTATTATGTGTCAATTTAAGAACTTTGATTATAAGCAAGGGGAGGAATGGAATGTAATTCTATTTCTTTGTTTATAATTATAACTGTCATATGTTTAAAATAATTGATTATAGACAGTGTTTTTGTAAGCTTCATTGTAGCTTCTAATCAAGAGACCTATAACAAATACACAAAAAATAAGAAACAAGAAATTAAAACATCCTACTAGAGAGAATCACATTTAACAAAGGAAGACAGGAAGGAAAGGAGAATGAGAGAATAATAAAACAACCAGAAATTAGATAATACCATGGCAGTGGTAACTCCTTAGCTATCAATAACAGCATTGGATGTGAATGGACTAAATTCTCCAATCAGAAGTCATAAAGTGGCTGAATGGATGGGGGTGGAAGAGAGACCAAACTATATGTTGTCTACAAGAAATCCACTTCATCTATACAGACAAAAATGACTGAATATAAAAGAATATAAAAAAATTCCATGCAAATGGAAAAAAAAGAATATGAGTAGCTATACTTCCATATAGACTATATTTCAAGACAAAAACTGTAAAAAGAGACAAAGAAAGGCATTATATAATGATAAAGGGGTCAATTCATCAAGTTAATATAAAAATTCTAAATATATGGACCCAACACTGAAGCAATAAGATATATAAAATGGATGTTGTTAGAGTTAGGGAGATTGACCCCAATATGATAATTGTAGGAGAACTTAATACTATACTTTCAGCATTGGAAAAATGGCTGAAAATTCATCATTCAGACATAAAATCAGCAATGAAACATTGGACTTAATCTATACTATAAACCAAATGCACCTAATAGATATTTATACAATGTTTCCTGCAACAGCTTCAGAATACATGTTCTTTTGCTCAGCTCAAGGATCATTCTCAAGGCTAGGCCATATGTTAGGCTGCAAAACAAGCTTTAAAAAATTCAAAAAAATGAAAATCATATCAAGTATTCTTTTCTGACCATAATGGAGTAAAACTAGAAATCAATAATCAAAGAGGAACATTGGAAACTATATGAACACATAGAAATTAAACAACATACTCCTGAATGAAGATTGGGTCGATGAAGAGTTTAAAAAGGAAATTTAAAAATTTCTCAAAAAAAATGAAAATGAATATGCAACATACCCATATCTATTTGGGTATACCAAATGCAATAATAAAAGGGAAGTTTGTAGCAAAAATAGCTATATCAAAAAGTAGAAAAGCTTCAAATAAACAACCTAATAATGCATTTAAAAAACTACTGAAACAAGAATAAACTAAATGCAAAACTAATAGAAAAGAAATAATGATTAGAGGATAAATAAATTAAATTGAAACAAATACAAAAAAGTCAATAAAACAAAAAAATGCTGTTTTTGAAATGATAAACAAAAATTGAAATATCCTTTGCCAGATTAAGAAAAAAAAAAAAGACCCAAATAAATAAAATCAGAGATGACAAAGAAAACATTACAATTGATAATGCAGAAATTCAAAGGACCATTAGCAACTACTATATGTGACTACATGCCAATAAAGAAAATCTATCAGAAATGAATAAATTCCTAAACACATATAATCTACCAAAATTGAATCAAGAAGAAATCCAAAACCTGAATAAACCTATAGAAAGTAACAAGATAGAAGTAGTAACAAAGTCTCCCCTTCAAAGGAAAAGCCAGGCCCTGATGGCTTCACTGCTGAAATCTACCAAGCATTCAAAGAAGAACTAATGCCAATCCTACTTCAACTATTTATAAAAACTGGGGAAGACAGAATATTCTCAAACTCACTCTACCAGGCCTATATTACCTTTGATACCAAAACCAGGCATAGACACAACAAAAAAAGAAAACCACTGGCTAATATCTCTGATGAACATCCATGCAAAAATTTCAACAAAATACTAGCAAACAGAATTGAACAATACTTCAAAAATATTATGCAACATGATTAACTGCGATTTATCCCAAGGATGCAAGGATGGTTCAATATACACAAATCAATCAATTTGATACAGCATATCAACAAAACAAAGGGCAAAATCCATATGATCATTTTGATTTATGCTGGAAAATCATTTAATTAAATTTAATACCACTTCATGGTGAAAACTCTCAGAAAACTGGGTATAAAAGGAAAGTATCTCAACACAATAAAAGCCATATCTCATAGAACCAGAACTAGATCAAACTGAAGAGGGAAAAACTGAAAGCCTTTTCTCTAATATGTGGAACAAGACAAGGATGTCTGTTTTCACCATTCTTATTCAAGGTAGCAGTAGAAGTTCTAGCTATAGCAATCAGACAAGACAAAGAAATACTACTAAAGGATACTCAAATTGGAAAGGAAAAAGTCCCATTACCCTTGCTTGCAGATGATATTATTTTATCTCTTGGAAACAAAGGCTCCACACACACACAAAAATTATAACTGACGAATTGAGTAATGTCATAGGACACAATACCAACATACAAAAATCAGGAGTATTTCATACGCCAACAGTAAACAATCTGAAAAAGAAACCAAGAAAGTAATCTCATTTACAATAGCTCAAATAAAATAAAATAAAATAACAAAACTCAACCAAATAATTGAAAGCTCTCTAAAATGAAAACTAAAAAACTGAGGAAGTTGAAATTGAAGAGGACACAAAACAATGGAAAGATACTACATGCTCATGGATTAGAAGAATCAATATTTTTAAGTGTCCATACTACCCGAAGCCATCTATAGACTTGATGCAATCCCCATCAAAATGCTAAGGATATTCTTCCAGGAAATATAAAAAATAATCCTAAAATTTATGTGCAACCACAAAAATCTCAGAATAGCCAAAACCATCCTGACCAAAAAGAACAGAACTGGAAGAATCAAATACTGACTTCAAATTATATGACAAAACTGTAGTAACCAAAATAGCACAGGGGACTGGCATAAAAACAGACACACAGATTAATAGAACAGAATATAGAACCCAGAAATAAATCCACACATCTCTAGTGAATTTATCTTTGAAAAAGGTGTCAAGAATATAAAGTGGGGAAAGGATTGTCTCTTCAATAAATGGTACCGAAAAAACTGGATACCCATAGACATAGCCTTATTTTTTGCCATATACAAAAACCAAGTCAAAATGGGTTAAAAACTTAAATCTAAGACCTAAAACTATGCAAATAGTAAAATAAAACACTGGGAAAACTCTTCAGGGTGTTGGTCTTGTCAAAGACTTCTTGAGTAAAATCCTCAAAGCACAACAAAAGCAAAATTGAAAAAATGGGATCATATAAAACTAAAAATCTTCAGCAAGGGAAGTAACCAACAAAGTGAAAAGGCAACCCACAGAATGGGAGAAAGTATTTGTGTGAGTGTGAGTGTGTGTGTGTGTGTGTGTGTATGAAGAACTCCAACAACACAATAGGAAAAAATTCAGATAATCTGATTTTTTAATTACATTATCAGATGGATCTGAATAGACATTTCTTAAAAGAAGACATACAAATGGCCAATGGGTATGAAAAATGCTTAACATAAAATTAGTCATCAGCAAAATGCAAATCAAAATGACAATGAAATCTCATCCCAGTTAAAGTGGATTTTATCAAAAAGACAGACAATAACGAATGTTGGTGAGGATGTGGAGAAAGAAGAACACTTGTATGCTTGTTGGTGATGATATTAGTACAACCACTATGGAGAACAGTATGGACTTTCTTCAAAACACTGATAAGAGAACTGCCATATAACCTGGTAATCTCCCTGCTAGGCATATATACAAAAGAAGGTAATTCAGTATATGAAAAAGATATTTGCCCTCTGATGTTTACCATAGCACTATTCACAATAGGCAAGATTTGGAATCAACCTAACTGTCCATCAGCAGAGAGTTGAATAAAGAAATTCTGACACACAATAGAATATTATAATGTTATAAAAGAAATGAAATCCTATCATTTCCAACAACCCTGTTGGAACCAGGAACATTATGGTCAGTGAAACAGACCAATCAGAGGAAGAAAAAATTCACATTTTCTCACTCACATGTGAGAGTTAAATATTAAAAACAACAGATCTCAGGGTGACAGAGAATAGAATGATGATTATCAGAGTCTGGGACGGGTACTGCTGGGGGGATAAAGTGAGGATAGTTAATGGGCACAAAAGTATTGTTAGATAGAATAAATGATATTTGAAAGCACAACAATGAGTATAATCAGCAATAACTAAAACAGAATCAGAATGTTTCTAACACAAAGAAATGATAAATGCCTGAGGTGATGAAAACTTCAATTACTCTTATTTCATTAATTCACATTATATGCCTGTATCAAAACATCATCTCTACCCTATAAATATATACACTGTTATATACTCATGACTAAAATTCAGATTTATTTAAAGATTTATTATTTTAAAAAAATCCAGAAGAGATTGAGAAGAATTGGTATTCTCTCTTCCTTAAATATTTGATGAAATTTACCTTTGAAACCATCAAGATCTGAAGTTTTCCTTGTGGGTATATATTTTGATCATAAATTGTTTCCTTAATAGGATTTTTAAAAAGCTATTCACATGTTCTTTTTCATTTTGAATGAGTTTTGGTAGTTTGTGTCAGGAACATGGTCCATTTCACTTAAGTTTATCAATTTATGGGCAGAGACTTACTTACAGTATTCATATTCTCCTATTACCAATGTAATATTCATGATAAGTGCAGTGATGCTCTCTCTTTTCTTCCTGGTATGAAATTTAACTTCTTCTTCTCTTTTTTCCTTTGTTAGTCTAGGTAGAATTGAACTGATATTATCAAACTTTAAAAAACAAGCTTTGCTGTCATTTATTTTATTATTTATTTCTATTTGAATTATAATTGGTTTCTTTTATTATTTAATACATCAAAATAATTAGATTGAATTTACCAATTGAAAGACATGAGTGGTTGAATGAATAAAATGACAAGCTACAATGACATATTGCCTATGAGACATTCCGTTTAGTTTTAAGAGCACATAAAACCTGAGAGGGAATGAAGATTATGCAAATGGTAATCAAGAAAAAGCAAAGGTAGCTATACTGATGTCAGAAAAAAGAGACTAAGAGAAAGGTAGTAAAGGTCATTATATAATGATAAGGGCCAACTCATCGACAGTATATAAAAATTAGAAATATATATGCCCACTATCATAACACCTAAATATACAATGCAAATATTAACAGAACTGAAAGAAGAAATATACAGCAATGCAATAACAGTATAAGATTTCAATACCCTGCTTTGAACAAAGGAAAGATAATCCAGAAAGAAAACCAATAAGGAAACAGTGACGTGAATGACACTAAAGGCCGCGTGGACCTAGTTGATGTATACAGCTATTCCATTTGACAGCAAATAAACATTATTTTTAAGTACAAACATAATATTCTCTAGAATAAGTTACATGTTAGGCTACAAGGAAAGTTTTAACAAATTTAACATTGAAATTACATTAAGCATTTATTATAACAACCAGAATATAAAACTATTATAGAAATCAATAAGAGGAAAATTGTAATAATTCTCAAATAAGTGGAAATGAAACAACATTCTCTTGTACAATCAATGAATCAATGAAGAAGTCAAAAGCTAGAACAAAAGGTACCCTGAAACAAATGAGAAGGGGAGACAACACACCAAAATGTATGAGACGCAGTAAAAGCAGCTCTAAGAGGAAAATTCATAGTAATTGATGCTTACATTTAAATAGAAGAACAATCTCAAATAAACAACAGAACTTTATTCCTTGGAGAAGTGAAAAGCGAACAAACTACACACAAAATCTGGAGAAGAAAGGAAATGATAAAGAGCTGAAATAAATAAAATAAAGACAAGTAAAACAATAGAAATGATCAATAAAACTAAGATTTACTATTATGAAAACAAACAGAATTAAAAAGTCTTAAGCTAGGTTATTTAAGAAAAAGAGAGACTCAAATAAAATCAGAAATAGGAGGCATTACAACTGACACCCCAGAAACACAAAGGATTATGAGAGACTACTAGGAACAATTATGTAACAAATTGGAAGACCTAGAAGTAATAGATAAATTCCTAGAAACATATAACCTACCAATGACTGAAATATGAATAGAAAATCTGAACAAATTATAAGTGAAGACATTAAAACACCAATCAAAAATCTCTCACAAAAAGAAAAGCCCAGTATCTTCTGGCTTCACTGTTAAATTCTACCACATATTTTTTTAAAAACTACTATTTTTTAAATACCTCCAAACAACAGAAGGGGAAGGAACACTTCCAAACCAAAACCAGACAAGGAAACTACAAGAAAAGAAAATTAAAAGCCAATATCCTCAATTAACAGGGATATAAAAATCCTCAACAAAAATCTAGCAGACCAAGTCCCATAGTACATAAAAAAGTTTATATACCATAATTGATGGGAGTTATCTTTGGGATTCAGGGGTGGATGGTTCAATAAATGCAAATCAATAAATAAGAATACACCACATAAACAGACTGAAGGATAACAAACTATATAATCATCTTAATAGAGTCAGGAAAAGCATTTCACAAAATTCAACATTTTTTATAATAAAAATTCTCAAAAAACTCAGTGTAGAATAAGTAAACTTCAACATAAGAAAGTCCATATGTGAAAAGCACACAGCTAAGGTAATACCCACAGTGGAGTTAGAAAATAATACTCAAGTTAGAAAATTTTCTCTAAGGCCAAAAAACAAAGCAAGTATGGTAACTCTTTTTTTTTTTTGAGACAGAACCTCAAGCTGTCACCCTGGATAGAGTGCCATGGCATCACAGCTCACAGCAACCTCCAATTCCTGGGCTCAAGCGAGTCTCTTACCTCTGCCTTCCAAGTAGCGTGGACTACAGGTGCCCACCACAATGCCCGGCCATTTTTTGGTTACAGCCGTCATTGTTGTTTGGCGGGCCTGGGCTGGATTTGAACCTGCCAGCTCAGGTGTACGTGGCTGGCGCCTTAGCCCATTGAGCCACAGGCGCTGAGCCAAGGATGCTAACTCTTGTCATTTCTATTCAACATGATACTAGAAATACCAGCCAGAGTAATTAGGCAACAAAGAGAAATAACATTCAAATTAGAAAAGTGGGAATTAAATTGTCTATTTGCAGGTTACATGATCTTTTATAAAGAAAACCCAAACAACTTCACCAAAACTAATAAACATATTCAGTATAGTTGCAGAATACAAAATCAACATACAAAAACCAGTTATGGTTTTATATACTGACAAACTATTCAAGAAAAAAAATTAAGAAAACAATCTCTTTTAAAGTAGCATCTAAAAGAATAAAATACTTAGGAATAAATGTAATTGATCCAGTAAAAGATGTATATGCTGGAAATTATAAAACATTTATGAAAGAATCTGAAGAAAACACAAATAAATGCAAAGATATCCTGGGTTCCTAGATAAGAATTAACTTTGGTAGAACATACAGGCTTTCCATAGTGATTCAAAGCAATCTTACTAAAATTCTAGTGGGATATTTCACTTAAGTAGAAAAAACAATCCTAAAATTTGGATAAAACCATAAAAGACCACAAATAGCCATGCACACACAAAAATGGTAACTATGTGCTTTCGGCATCTGTAGTTCAGTAGTTAAGGTGCCAGCCATATACACTGGGGCTGGAGGGTTCAAATCCAGTGCAGGCTAGCTAAACAACAATGACAACTACAACAAAAAAAATAGCCAGGCATTGTGGCAGACCCTTGTAGTTCCAGCTACTTGGGAGACTGAGGCAAGATAATTGCTTAAGCCCAAGAGTTTGAGGTTACTGTAAGCTATGATGTCACAGCACTCTACCGAGGGTGACATAGTCAGATTCTGTCTCAAAAAAAAAAAAAAAGTAACTATGTGAAGTGATTAATATGTTAGTTATGTTTATGCTAATATGACAATTAGGTGCGACAGATATGTTGATTGGTTACATTTTTAATAATGGATAAAAATCTTAAGATTCATCATTAGAAAAGAAATTAGCACATGTGATTCTATAAGAGGCTAAGGTACCTATTTCTAGAGCTTTCTTCTGGCTTTCTGATGGCCAAGGAAATCATTTGGTGCTACTAAAGGAGGAATAATAATGAGGTTTCATCTCGAGAGCATACTCTAACCACTTTCTAACCTTAGAAAAAGTGATGTACTCAATTATTAAGTCTACCACAATCACAGGACGGAGAAAACAGCAGTCCTATCATTTGTCATTCCTAACTAGAAGTTTGGGTGGTCTACATACCCTTATACAGTCTTCCATAATTGTCATTTATCTCATCTAGACTGGTGATTAGGACTGAAATAGAATAATTCCATATTTTATTCCCTAATGAAAGTCTATAACATTGTAGTTCTCAACTGCTTGCTGAAGGTAAACCCAAAAGCTTTAGAAGCCAAGAAAAGGAAGTGGTAAATTTGAAATCTCAGATTGAAACCTAGAGCATCTAACTTGAAATTGCTTTTACTGTAACTTTGTTCTTTTCTCATATATAACAAATATTTCCTTTGTTCAAACATTTAAATAATGCAAGGAAGGAAGGGAAGGAAAACTACTACAGTCTCGTCTTACATATTTCTTAATCTGGTTTTAGAATCAGACATTTCTCCAAAAAGGCTTCACTCCTTCTGTTGGAGAACAGTATTAGAAACCAAGATCTAGGCAGTAGGCACACTCGGTGTGTTGTTTCCTATAAGCCCTTTTGGCTGGCAGAGGGATTAAAATGTGTGTCCATATCAACTTGGGTACATAAAAATTTATAAATATTTTAATTTGTAACCATTTGTATCTGTGTTAAGCTAATGTGATTTCATACTAATATCTCCAACTCTAATCTCCTACATGAGTTTTTTTAGCTTCCTTCTCTTACTTACATTTAAACTCCTATTTCACCATAAAGGCCGTGTACCACCTCCCATCCTTTGACTTAATTATTCCATTTCAGTGTACTTGCATAGCACAGTCAGAATTGTTAACGCAGATCCCCAAAGAAACAACTTTGTCTACCAGATATAATGTTTAAGTTCAGTCTCTTTGGCCTTTAGTCTTAGAGACTTCCCCTGTTCCCAAAAATACTGAGGTCAGCATCTTTTTTCCAATCCCTTTCAGTGAGGATGTCTTATACATTTTTAATACAGTCACATTCTTTTGACACTTTATTCTATGCTAGGATTGGCCAAATTCCTAAAGGTTGAGGTTGTTTTTTAAATTTACTAAATTAACGTTCACCCTTTGTTCTGTACAGTTTGATAGATTTTGACACAATACATAATGTATTATGTACTCATCATTTCAGATCAAATAGGATAA
Organism: Arctocebus calabarensis; assembly: GCA_963573935.1. Classification (NCBI taxonomy): domain Eukaryota; kingdom Metazoa; phylum Chordata; class Mammalia; order Primates; family Lorisidae; genus Arctocebus; species Arctocebus calabarensis. Next base: position 885 of record CAUYON010006081.1, on the reverse strand, counting down.
TTTTATTGTCATAAAAATCACCTGTGCTTTACCTCTTGAACCATCCCACGTTCACAAATCCCTGTAACCCACCGATCAGTTTACTGTTTCTATAGTTTTGTCTTTTCCAAAATGTCTCATAATTGCAATTGTATGTAGCCTCTTCATATTGGCTTCATTTACTTACAATGTGTATTTAAGATACTCCATGTCTTTCTGTAACTCAATAGCTCATTTCTTCTTTTCTTTTTTTTTTTTTCTTTGAGACAAGAATTACACTCTGCTGCCCCAGGCTAGAATGCCCTGGTGTTAGCCTAGCTGACAGCAACCTCAAACTCCTGAGCTCAAGTAAAACTCCTGCTTCAACTTCTGAGTACCTGGCACTACAGATGCTCACCATAACACTGGGCCATTTTTTTCTATTTTAAGTAGAGATGAAGTCTTGCTCTTGCTCAGGCTGGTCTTAAACTCCTTAGCTCAAGCAATTCTCAATCCTCCCACCTCGGCCTCCCAGAGTGCTAGGATTACAGGCCACAGTGCCTGGTCAATAGCTCATTTCATATTGATGAATAATATTCTATTGCATGGAGGTACTACGTTTTTTTATCCATGTGACTGACAAAGATACAAAAATAAATTTCATCATTTTTTTTTTTTCTTGAATAGCCTTTATCTATTTTATGTTACCAGAACAGCACAAAATCTCATACTTTAATGATCTGCTCTTGCTTGGGAAACCTTACTGTTATCGTTGGGCTATAGCAACCCTTTTTTTTTTTTTTAATAATTTTATTGAATCATAATTATGTACATTGGTGCAATCACAGGGCACGATTCATATACATTCAGAAATATTTTGATCATACTGTTACAGATATCCTTCATGGCATTTCCTTGATCACTATA
>CAUYON010006080.1:0-44849 GCA_963573935.1 Arctocebus calabarensis | reverse complement strand
CCATGCTCATGGCTGGGAAGAATCAACATTGTTAAAATGTCTATATTACCCAAAGCAATATATAATTTTAATGCAATTCCTATCAAAGCTCCATTGTCATATTTTAAAGATCTCAAAAAAATAATACTTCATTTTATATGGACTCGGAAAAAACCTCGAATAGCCAAGACATTACTCAGAAATAAAAACAAAGCAGGAGGAATCACGCTACCAGACCTGAGACTCTACTATAAATCGATAGTGATCAAAACAGCATGGTATTGGCACAAAAACAGAGAGGTAGATGTCTGGAACAGAATAGAGAACCAAGAGATGAATCCAGCTACCTACCATTACTTGATCTTTAACAAGCCAATTAAAAACATCCAGTGGGGAAAAGATTCCCTATTTAACAAATGGTGCTGGGTGAACTGACTGGCGACCTGTAGAAGACTAAAACTGGACCTTTCACCATTAACTAAGATAGATTCTCACTGGATTAAAGATTCAAACTTAAGACATGAAACTATAAAACTACTAGAAGAAAGTGCAGGGAAAACTCTTAAAGGAATCGGCCTGGGCAAATAAATGCTTTATGAGGAAGACCCCCGGGGCAATTGAAGCAGTATCAAAAATACACTACTGGGACCTGATCAAACTAAAAAGCTTCTGCACAGCTAAGAACACAGTTAAGTATAGCAAGCAGACAGCCCTCAGAATAGGAGAAAATATTTGCAAGTTATGCCTCCGACAAAGGTTTAATAACCAGAATACACAGAGAACTCAAACGTATTAGCAAGAAAAGAACAAGTGATCTCATCTCAGGATGGGCAAAGGACTTGAAGAGAAACTTCTCCATAAAAGACAGGCACATGGCCTACAGACACATGACAAAATGCTCACCATCCTTAATCATCAGAAAAATGCAAATCAAAACTACTTTGAAATATCACCTAACTCCAGTAAGATTAGCACACATGACAAAATCCCAAAACCAGAGATGTTGACGTGGATGTGGAGAAAAGGGAACACTTCTACACTGCTGGTGGGAATGCAAACTAATACGTTCCTTTTGGAATGATGTTTGGAAAATACTTAGAGATCTAAAAATAGACCTGCCATTCGATCCTATAATTCCTTTACTAGATATATATCCAATTGATCCTATAATTCTTTTACAGATATATACCCAGAAGACCAAAAATCACACTATAACAAAGACATCTGGATCAGAATGTTTATTGCAACCCAATTCATAATTGCTAAGTCATGGAAGAAGCCCAAGTGCCCATCAACCCACGAATGGATTAATAAATTGTGGTACATGTATACCATGGAATATTATTCAGCTTTAAAGAAAGGTGGAGACTTTACCTCTTTCATGTTTACATGGATGGAGCTGGAACATATTGTTCTTAGCAAAGTATCTCAAGAATGGAAGAAAAAGTATGCCATGTACTAAGCCCTACTATGAAGCTAATTTATAGCTTTCATATGAAGGCTATAATGCAATTATAGCACAAGAATATAGCGCAAGGGGCAAGGGAGAGGAGGGCGGAGGAAGGGTAATTGGTGTGGCCACACTTATGGCGCATCTTAGAAGGGTACAGGCGAAACTTACTAAATGCAGAATACAAATGTCTTCATACAATATCTAAGAAAATGTTATGAAGGTTATTTTAAATAGTTTGATGAAAATAGTTCAGATTTTATATGAAACCAGCACATTGTACCCCTTGATTGTACTAATGTACACAGCTATTATTTAATAATTTTTTTAAATGTGCATTTATTTCCCAGAGAGAAATTTTTCAAAGTCCAAATTCTATGACCTAAGGAAAGGTAACTGGATGATGGCTGAGAACAGGGTAAGGGATGAACAGTTATATAAACAGAAGCCCGTTAAAAGTGGCAGACAAAACTGATTACCAGATTGTTTCCCAGAATGTTTATTTCAGGTCGAGATCTTAAGAACGTTCAACGTTTTGAACACAGAACCTGAAGAGTAACTGGGGCATGGAGCCCCCAATATCTCCTTGGGATGTTCCTGAGACAGTAGGATCTAGAACAGGGGTCCTCAAACTACGGCCCGTGGGCCACATACAGCCCCCCTAAGGACATTTATCTGGCCCACCGAATGTTTTTGCGTCTGCTGCCTGTCCTGTTTAGCAGCAGACTCATTCCAGGGCCGCAAAAATCTGTTAGTGGAAAATCCATTGGTTGCATTCCCAAATAAAACGTGTGGATTCACTGGAAAAGTTGCAAAAGGAGTTCCACTTTAGATTTAAAGAGCTTCATCTCCATTAACAGGACATACAGCTTTCCCATAACCCATTTTCTATTAACATTGAAAATGTGGAGGTCAGTCCCTGAAGTCACCGTCCCGGCCACCCCTCTGCCAGCTGCTCTGGCGCCACCTCCAGCTGGCGTCTCTGGCAGGTGGGAGCTAGGGACTGACGGGTGCAGCGGGGGCGACCAAGCGCTCCTGCAGCTCCAGCTCCGTGCGGGCGGTGGCTTTCCGGCTTCTGCATGGGGCTGGCCTGCGGCACCTGGATGCTCTAAGAACGTTTCCACTGTTGCTCAGAGGACACACACAGTGGGATTCAGAATTCCTGGAGAATTGCCTTTGTGAGAAGCTGGAAGTATTTCTTTAAATTCTATCTCTTAGTTTTTCAAAGAAACATCAAGAAACCATGAACAACATTAGTAATGAAGAGTTTGACTGCCACTTGCTTGATGAAGGTTTTATTGCCAAAGACATTGTGGATCAAAAAATCAAGGAAGTTTCCTCTTCTGATGATAAGGATGCCTTCTATGTAGCAGACCTCAGAGATGTTCTGAAGAAATGCTGAAGATGGCTAAAAGCTCTTCCTTGTGTCACTCCCTTTTATGCAATCAAATGTAATGACAGTAGAGCCATCATGAAGACCCTCGCTGCCATTGGGACAGGATCTGACTATGCTAGCAAGACTGAAATACAATTGGTGCAAAGTCTCAGGGTGCTTCTGGAGAGGATTATCTATGCAAATCCTTGTAAACAAGTGTCTCAAATTAAGCATGCTGCCAATAATGGGGTCCAGATGATGACTTTTGACAGTGAAATAGAGTTGATGAAATTTGCCAGAGCATATCCAAAGGCCAAGTTGGTTTTGAGGATTGCCACTGATGATTCCAAAGCAGTCTGTCAACTCAGTGTTAAATTTGGTGCCACCCTCAAAACCAGCAGACTTCATTTGGAATGGGCAAAAGAACTAAATATTGGTGTCAGCTTCCACGTAGTAAGTGGCTGTACTGATCCTGAGACCTTCATGCAGGCAATCTCTGATACCCTCTGTATCTTTGACATGGGAGCTGAGGTTGGTTTCAGCACATACCTTCTTGATATTGGTGGTGGCTTTCCTGAATCTGAGGATGTGAAGCTTAGATTTGAAGAGATCACTGGTGTAATCAACCCAGCATTGGACCAGTACTTTCCATCAGACTCTGGAGAGAGAATCATAGCTGAGCCAGGCAAATATTATTTTGCATCAGCCTTCACACTTGCAGTTAATATCATTGCCAAAAAAAATTGTATTAAAGTAACAGATAGACTCTGATGATGAAGATGAGTCCAGTGAACAAACCTTTATGTATTACATCAGTGATGGAGTATATGGATCATTTAATTGCATCCTTTATGATCATGCTCATGTAAAGCCTCTTCTACAAAAGAGACCTAAACCAGATGAGGAGTATTATTCATCCAGCTTATGGGTACCAACATGCGATAACCTTGACTGGATAGTTGAGTGCTGTGACCTGCCAGAAATGCATGTGGGCATCTTTGAAAATATGGGTGCTTACACTGTAGCTGCTGCTTCTACTTTCAATGGATTCCAGAGGCCGACAATCTACTATGTGATGTCAGGACCAACCTGGCACTGGTGCAGCAAATCCAGAACCCCAACTACCTACCCGAAGTAGAAGAGCAGGATGTTGGCATTCTGCCTGTGTCTTGTGCTTGGGAAAGTGGAATGAAACATCACCCAGCAACTTGTGCTTCAGCTAGTATTAATGTGCAGAAATCATTCTGTAGCTGTTAACTGCGAGTTTAGCTTAAATTAAGGGATTTGGGGGGACCATTTAACTTAATTTTTGCTAGTTTTGATGTCTTTGTAAGAGTAGGGTTGGCACAGATACAGCAATATGTAAGATTAGGAGATTGGGTCACACTTATCTGTGTTCCTATGGAAACTATTTGAATATTTGTTTTATATGGATTTTTATTCACTTTTCAGACATGCTATGAAAGAGCACCCCTCTGCTGCTCAGCAAGCATTTGTAGCTTATACAGTGGCAGAATGGGCCAAAAGCTTAGTGTTGCGACCTGTTTTAAGAATAAAGTATCTTGAAATAGAAAAAAAAAGAAAGAGAGAAAATCTGGATGTAATTTACCAAATGGAACTGGCTGAACTGCAGAATTGTGACTCTCTGAAAGACGCATTCAAGTCAAGCCGCCTTCCTAATTTCTATGCATCTCTCCCCTCTGAGACATATCTTAATCTCGGGAACCATGCACTCAAAATGGCAACCATCTTTGGTAGCACTTATGTCTGTGAACAGACTTTTTTCAGAATGAAACATCTGAAATCTCCAACCAAATCAAGACTAACTGATGCACACGTGCATCACTTGTTACGACTAGCAGTGACTAATATGGAACCGGACATTGACCATCTCATTAGCCAAAAGCAGGCCGGCCCATAGTTCCCATTGAAATACCGGTAAGTTTGTTGATTTTTTATTTGTTCTTCATTTTAAATATCGTATTTGTTCCCATTTTATTTTTTTACTGCAAAATAAGATATGTGGAGTGTGCATATGAGTTTGTTTATAGTTTTTTTTTTTAACTATAATCCGGCCCGCCAACAGTCTGAGGGACACTGAAACTGACCCCCTGTTTAAAAAGTTTGAGGACCCCTGCTTTAGGGGAAGAGCAATTCTTTTTTTTTTTCTATCACAAATGCTCTTGACTTCAAGGGTATTGTTGGAGTCAGAACCCAAATATTGCCTTATCTCACTACATAAACCAACTACTTATCTTTCTGTTTCCTTTCTCCTCCAACATGTAGAATAAAACTCTACCAGCTATTTCAAATTCAAGGAAGAAGAGGGAAAACTATGGAATTGTTCGTAATTCTTGCCTTATGCCCAGCTGAAGAGTGGCAGCAGCAATGTTGGAGGCAGTGGTAGGTACATTGTGTGTTTTCAATTTTCCTACATAGCAGAAGCAACATATCCTATAGTTTGGGGAAAAACCCTCTAGATATACAGAGAAGAATCTATTTTGTTATTTTTACTGCTGTCAACACAGAATAAGAGAAATCACACTACACAATGGTATGGGTCACAAGGTAAAAGAGGTTAGAGTGAATCTATTTTAAATTAAACATGTATTCTTTTATTCCTGACTTAGGATAACCCTCACTGACTGGTATTCACTGAAGAGCATCAGAAATAATATTTTTCATGAGACTAAATATTAGCCCCAAATAAAAATAGGAATTAGGCAGTTATTCTAAAACTCACGTCCTGGGGACAAAATTATAGTTGTCAAAGAAAACAGGATATTACATAATTTTTAAACACCTCCTAACTCTGCAGCTGAAAAGGTAAAAATGTATATCTGCTGGCCTTCAGATAGAAGATGACAGGTGAATTAATGGCATATAAAATTGCCTTGAAAAAAACATTAACTCCAAACAGTAAAAAACTTTTCTAAGTGACTTACTACAATGAATCCCAAGATACGTCATGTAATTTACACACACGCCTTAACATGTGAGTAGAAAGGGAAATACAGATGCAATCATGATTTAAAACAAAACTCTTGAATTAAAGTCTATCTTAAATCACAATCATATTTTTTTGTGATTGAAAGGACTTTGGAGTTCATACAAAAGTTTCTTTGATTAAAGCTAAAATATGTAGGATGAAAACTGACTCCTTCAATTAATTAGTAAGTAAATTTTTTTCTTTATATGAAGATAGAATATTTCCCTTCAATATTTTCATTATATCTGAATTATTTTCTTGATTGATTGATTTAGAAGACAGAATAATGTTGGGATTTATGTTTAAAGGGGTATTTGTGTAGAGATTTATTATTTAGGCAGTAAGCCACAAAAAACACATTTGAGAAAAATGTTTGGTCTTAATAAAAGTAGTGCCTTGGCAATCACACTATTGCACCATTTTCTTAAAAATTATATTTTACCACAATATTGCAAAATGAAATTCATCGCAAATAATATGTGAAAATTGACAGGAGCTTCCTTAAGAGCTTTTGATGGCTTTTGCTTAAGGAAAATTATCAGCAAATTTCTCACATGGAATTATAATGAGAAGACAAAAGCCAAATGCACACAAGTCAGAAATGAACCAGGACATTTGAGTCTAGTTAAAAGTGCACTAATTAATCCTGTGAGTGACTTTTCCTGGGCAATACACATACATGGTAAGAATGGGAGAAAGGTAAGGCCACAGAGTGGTCAGAAATTAAAATGTTTGTATTTTATAGTGAGTAGTTGAAACATTCACTGTAAGCATATGTCTGGCTTCACTCTCTGACGTGCAATGAAGACACGAATTACATCTCTCTCTCTCTCTCGCACACACACACACACACACACACAGAGTACACAGTGGCCACATAAATTCCTCCACAGAAGATTTTCTCCCCCAGGAAGAAGGGTTTACTTACGTACTTGCACCTTGCAACACAACTGAAATTTACTTCAGGGTCACTAAAAACAACTATGGTATTTTGGTGGTAGATTTCAATCTTCATCAAATACATGTTTATGGTGGCCTCGTGGCTAAGACCCCAGTAGAAATTTGCAAGACTGTCAAGGAACAAAATCTTCACCACATGATCAGGCCTTTTTACAAGACTGTATTAGTTCAACTTTTACTGTGACTACTTTCTCATCATTGCATGGCTAATACCTTCTCTTTATTACTAGATAAAAGCAAGGCAGGCAGAGACTATTACAGAAATCACTGCCAGCTGAATGTGTGTAAAATTTTGTAATAGATGAAAAAGAATTACCTGTCACAATCACAAAGGAATGATTAAGTACCAATGACTCATATTGCTCTATTAACTGAATCCCCAATATGAATTTAGAAAGATTATAGGGCTCAGGCTTTCTAAGTCAATATGCCAATTTAGTCAGTGTTAAAGTGTCTGAAAGGTTTATTTTATCATCAAAAGCATTTATGAAATCTTCCTTCAAAATGCCCTGTGTTAACGCTGAACTAGTGCACTTTACACATCTAGTGCAGGTGATGTTTACTTCAAATGGTGAAGTGTGTCAGAGACATCATTTTTCTCTCAATCAACTAAAACATATCACTGAGCATCCTGTGGAAAGAAATCCAATCTCTGTCACTTCCATACTTTCCTCCTTGCCAGAATGGTGCAAAAGTCTCAGCATCTTAAGCATCACTGAAGCAAAAAGAAGGGTTTCCTCCCTTGGAGCCCCCAGTCACTGGTTAACCTTGGTCTATCTTTGTCATCAACTGCATGGAACACATTAGTACACACTGGCTCAGCTGCATTGATCCTATAGGGCCTGCAATTCTGCTGTCCTTGCTTACTGTGAGCAGGGGAATCCTAGCTGTGCCTGTGGTGGTCTCCCTAGGGGTATTAGCAGATCTTGCTGTATCTCACAGTGTTGTAATCATTACTAGCTCCCTGGCTTCCAGGCCCTTCCTCTTCTTCTGCCTAGAGACTGGAGCCACGTGACCGGTTTCAGCCAATTAGGGGTTAATAGAAATGAGGTGTATCTTCTGGTCTCCTAATCACCAGTGGAAGACTCCAGTTCTTTCTCCCCTGGTATGATACTAGTAACGCTGGAGATGGAAGATTTTATATGTCAACCTGATTCCTGGATTAAGGAGACATGAACCAGAATAGGGTAAGCCCATGCTATTGTTGGGCACTTAGCTAGACATGAGTAGGGCGGATGAAAGATATGGTTAGGTTATTCTGGATTGGTTTGGGTCAGGCTCACGTAGGTTATTATGGGAATGAGGCTGAGTAAGACTTTACAGGAGGGTTTTTATCAAGATCTTGTAGGTGGGTCATTTTGAGTACAGATTTAATTAAGATCCTGGGAGATTGCCAAGAAATAGTTGATACTCCTCTCAGTTGTGTATAAAACCCAAAACTGTGCTTTCCACAGAGCTTGCTGTCACCAGGATGAGGCCTGGCATGCTGTGCAAGTTGTTAATAAACTTACTTTTTCTTACTAAAACCTTGCTCGCTCTTTCCAATTACTTTGATGACTATCTTGAGCCACCATGCTATAACTCTCTCTAGGATGCAATGAAGCTCAGATGGAAAATAGACCATGTTGCTTACACTACTGAGGTTTAGGGCTGGTTTGTTTAATTTAATAGTGCTACTCAAATGTGAGCATGCATCAGAATGACTTAGAGAGCTTGTTATACATGTATTGCATGGCCTTGTTCTCAAACTTTCTGATTCAATAGGAATGCAACTGAGAATTTTTATTCCTGATAAATTCTAAGGTGATGCTGATGGTACCAGCCCAGGGATTAGACTTTGAAAATCACTTCCCTGGACTATCCTGACCAATGTTCATTGCCTAAAAGTGAGGCACAAGCCCTTCTTTGGAACTTGCGTCCATCCCCAGAAGTCCATGGATTTGGATGGGAAAAAGATTACGTCTTTATTTTCAGTAACCTTTAACTGAAAACATAACATTTCATTTTATTATAAATGCAGACAGCAAACCACAGTAGTATTAGTAGTGCCTGTAAATCTATCATGAATAAAAAGCAGAGCTATTTTTATATCATCTTATAGTTATAATCTGCACTCATCATGCAAAAGTAATTATCTGATCTGCTAGATTTTACTATTTTATGAGTTAATAAACACATAGATTATTATATCATAATGTGTAAAGAGTTTTATAATTTTTTAATATAGTGCTTCCTTTGTAGTCCTCAACAAACTACTGAAGGGGAGCATAGCTCACAATAGATGCTCCTGGAAGCACTGTCCTCTCAGCTCAGACTGAATTCTTTCCTGTGCTGGGAGAATTTTTTTCCCACTACCCATTCTAAAAAAACCTCTTCTCTCTTGGGTGGCACCTGTGGCTCAAAGGAGCAGGGCACCGGCCCTGTATGCTGGAGGTGGTGGGTTCAAACCCAGCCCTGGCTAAAAACTATAAAAAACAAACAAACAAAAAAAAACCCTTCTCTCTTCTATGTTACCCAAGAACGAACAGCACAAGCTCTTCAGCAAATTTCAACTTTTACAAAAGGTAGAAAGAGCAGGTTTCCAGTAAATTCTGCTTTTTGCACTCAAAATTCCCTATGGCAGGAAAACTAGGTAACTGGATAATTGATAGGAATGGGAAGATTCAAGAGGAATAAGATCAACCTCAAAAATAATCCCTCTACATGAAATACTCTCCTTCCCTTCTTTCTGTATATTTCTAGAAATGTCAGCCTTCTTTCATGACCAGTGATCTTCTTCCCTGCAATTTTCAATAATTGCCTGATGTCAGAAAATTGTCTTATACATAGTACTGAATTACATACCATATGATTACAACCTGGGGTTAATAGCATATTCCTCAAAATGTTATAGGAGTTACATAAACAATACATAAGTTATCATATCTCTCTACATATCAGCAATACCTATATCCATTTAGTTATTCACTGAGTCACGAATATGACTGAGTACTGGTGTGCAGGTAAAGTGGCTTACAGCGCCAGCTCATTACTGTATCTACACATCAGGCACTATTCAGAGTGCTGGAAACACAGAGATGACCAAGGTAGAAAGGGCTATGCTCTCTTAGAACTTAAATTCTACTAGGGGATATAAGTAATAAATAAAATAAAAAAGTGAACAATCAAGAAATGCCCTGAATCAGAGAATTTACAGAGAATTATTATAAAAGGGGGGAATGGGTTAGCACATCTCAAACTTTAATGAACATAAGAATGACCTAGGAGGTCATGGACCCATAGTTTTGGTGCCATATTAGAGACTTTTAGACATGCAGAGTCTTAGGTTCCACCCTTGATCTATTAATCCAGACTTTATGTTTTGATAAGACCCCATGTGATTTGTTCATATATAAATGAGAAAAATACTATTATAAGAGACTGCATAGTAGCACAGAAGCAGGTGCTCAACATTGAATCATTTAGTCTTCATAAGCCGACTGCATTCTGTAGTTGCAGGTTGGTAAATCAGGATTTTGAGGGAAACAGGAGGAAATTATGCCTCATAGATGTCTGACTTCTAGAATAAATGAATCTGGAACATTTTCAGGGCTCATTTCATTCCTCACAATACATTTTTACGTATTTAGTGAAAGGTCATTAAACAGAATTTAAAAAAGAAACTGGGAAGGGCCATTGTTTTTGTTAAGACCATAAACAATATAATCAGTTTTAAGTTTTCACTAAATGCTACTGAAATAAAGAGAGAAAAGAAGAAAAATAAGAAAAAGGAATCCTCAGCTCCTAGAGAGCATCAAACTAGTAAGAAAAAGGCCATGGAGCAGGGAAGGTGGAGGTGGGTGGTGTCTTCGGGTTTTGTGGTTTGTGAGTTATAAACATCCCTGCAGCATATTCCCTTATTTTATCCTCAGTTGTCTCATCTGTGAAATGGGGTTAATAATAATAACCAAGGAATGTTTACCATTTTCAGAGTTCTCATAATGACTATTTAAGGTAGGTATTATAATTTCCTTTTGATAGATTAAGAATTTAGGCTTACCTAAATTCTTTGGTTGAGTATTTTAGTCATGATCATATAAACGCAGACTGCAGAGCTAAAATTTGATAACAGATGCAGAAAGCAGCCTTCAGAGTGTGTTTACACCTTTACCTTACTCTGGCTCATAGACCTATTTTGGTAACGAAATACTAAATTAGCCTTCATTCCCAGCTCCATTTTTCTTTCAATCTCCTCCCCTATAATGACTATAAATATCAATGTATAATGAAAAAAAAGGACTGTGATATTCAATCTGAGCCCCCAGAAGAAATAAATCTTGGTCAGAGAGATGCTGATATCCCAGGAGGGTAAAGAAGCACTCACCTGTACAGACTTCCAAAAGAGGAAAACAATTTCTTAAAAATCAAGATATTTCAGTGCAGCCTGACCTTTTTCAGATTTTAGTTAATATAAGAATAGCACATTCATAGGAATGGTAAAACATAAGTATAGTCCAGAAAGAAGGAGGGGAGAAAAAAGATAGGGGTGTGGTGGGGGGAGGCCGGGATGAGGGATGCTTTTTTGGGGAATCCAACCTAATGTGCATAATGCAATGATATATTTCTATACTATTAAGAATACAGAAAACTTCTAAATACGGATCAAAAATGTTTTCATATAGTAAACGAGAAAATATCAGGTATGTCAATCAGGTTGATAAAAATACCTCGGATTGCATGTGAAGCCCCCACACTGTACCCCATGGTTGAACTAATGTACACAGCTATGATTCAATAAAAAATAAAGAATACAGTATGAATGTTTTTGCCACAAGGAAGTAAGCAAGGAGACTGTTATGCTAATGAGCTATATGTAAGCATTCCACATTGTATATCAAATCAGCACATTGTACCCATAAATGCATTAATATACACAATTATGATTTAATAAAGAATTAAAAAAAAAAGAATTGCACTGGAAGTTAATTAACACTGCTGATTCCTACAGTCCATCTTCAGAGGTTCTGATGTTAGGGGAGTGCATTTTAAACAGGCTTCCCGGGGGGTCTTGCTCAGATGGTCCACAGATAATGTCTTTGATTTGGTGGTAACAGAGTGTGTATGCCAGCCCACCTGCTGGGAATGTAGGTATAAATGTGACGAACGCACATTTGTGGGCAAGATGCTATGCTTTGTGCATCAAGAAATGCAGGTTGGAGGCTGAAGTGGCTTTTCTCTAAATTATATTAGAGTGAAAACACTGTCTGACCCAAAAGTCCCCACCCCAGCCGCCCCTGCATCTATAGTTACAGTGTTTAAGAAGTCAAAGCAATTTATTAATGTATTTTGAAATGCAGATTTATTTCTAATACTATTTCAGTGTAAAAAAGTCTCAGTCCAAAGGCCAACCCTGCTACTCTCTACATATAACTATAGCTTTCTAGAATGTTGAAAAATTCATGTTGCATTTCAGGAAAAAAAAAATTATTTTTTCATATGAACTCACATGTAAAGGTTCGTGTTTCTGTCTATCCCCCAGATGTTCAGAAACCTGGATTCTTGTGTTTAGGATTGTGAACTGGTGAAATCTTACTGAAGTCTTAACACAATTTGTTAAGGAATAATATATTACATATAATACTTGAAAGGTTAATTGGCTTGGGAGTTCAAGGTCTATCAGGCAAAGTGTATTATCCCAAAACTTAATTAGCTTTTTATACTCCAAATACCTGTAGGCAGTAATTTAAAAGCTTCTAAAAGATCTAAAATACACAACCTATGGCTGCATTACTGCTTGTTCCCAGACCCTAGAGGGAGGAACAGTAAACATAAGGCATTTCTTTTACACACATCATTGTTCAGGTGACCTTCAGGTAGCTTCTGCTTAGGGCACCTGCAGAACCTCAAAGAGCCATAAAAGCAGGTACTGTGAGGTTTTAAGAGCAACTGTAATCGATACAGTGAACACAGAGAAGAATTGAATCTTTATTTTCCTCCCAACTTGCATTAGACTCTCTGAGGCTGTCAGACACACAGCAACATTATACCTGAAGTCTTAGATTTCTTTTTAAAGTTTTCTTCTGAGGGCTTTCTGTGCTAACTCTGTCTAAAGTGATCAAAAAGTTTTGGAGATAGGGAAGTCATGAATTAGCAGCACACAGCACCTGCTGAAAGTCTAACGAATTGAATAGTCTTCAGAAGGAAATCACTAAACAAGTGAGCTCCTCTGTCATTTCTAACTGTTTCCCAAGGCACCTGTGGGCGCCGGGGTATGTTAGATTTTCGGGAAAAACACACTGACATCTGATGGACATCAGGCAAACATGCTTTTCAGTGCTCCATAAATACCCTGAGAAAAAGGTGAACCCAGAACGTTTGAAAACCTCTGGTGTGTCTCATAAAATGCAACCAGCCAGCACTTTATTTTTATTTTTTTTAATTTGCTTTTTCATTGTTAAATCAAGAGGCAACATCCTAAAGGTGACAAATTACAAATACTTTAATGTGTGCTAAGCATTTAAGCACTGGGTAAACCATCTCCATTCATCCCTGCAAATGTGTCATCCCTAGTTTCACTTTACAAGCAAGGAATGGGGCACAAAAGGTTGGCTCACTTTCTGGAGGTCACAGACATTTGGAGCAGGTGGTGTGCCCCTAGAGCTGGTGCATCTCACAACCACGTCACGCTCCTCACCGGGCAGGAGTATGTCAAAGAGTGACATGTGATGCAACCAGCCACAGCTTGTGTTCACAGACTTGAAAATAAAAATTTCACACTGTCAGTAATTTTATCCCTTCTAAAATGCCACCAGTTTCATGGGTGCTTTCTATAATGTTGGGAAGAAAGGATAAATTACCACATTAATTGTATGTATTCATGTATTGGTTAAAGGACTTTTATTTCAGATTAAAATGTGAAAAAAAAAGATTACTTGGCTCAGCTCCTGTGGCTCAAGCTGCTAAGGCGCAAGCCACATTCACCTGAGCTGGCAGGTTCGAATCCTGCCTGGGCCCGCCAAACAACAATAACAGCTGCAACCAAAAAATAGCCAGGCGTCATGGTGGATGCCTGTAGTCCCAGCTACTTGGGAGGCAGAGGCAAGAGACTCATTTGAGCCCAGGAATTGGAGGTTGCTGTGAGCTGTGATGTCACAGTGAGTGACATCTTGAGGCTCTATCTCAAAAAAAAAAAAAGGAAAAAAAAAGATTACTTAAAATCAAGGAAAAACAGCATACTCACATAGGTGTATGGTATATGTACGTGTTCATGTGTATGCAAATGAATGCTGTTTACACATACGTACTAATATCAGTTGTGTTAACTGAAATAAAATATCCCTAAGAAACTGTGGGGAAAACACTCATGAAAGATAACTTGGCAGTAAGAAGAAATGAAAAGAAAGGAAAGCAAGGACAGTTATCCGAGAACGACTGGCAATAAGACAGTTCCTCCCAGAGAGCAGGTGGTCAAGGCAAGGTCTGTGGCTTATTAGAATCTACTGATTCTGTTTAGAATCGGTAGAAATTGAGGTGCTTGCATCTCTAGCACAGCACCAAGAAAGATCTGGGAAGAGTGGAGAGACACGAATGATAAGCCCAGACTGAGACCGGCCACTCAGTACAGAGGCAGGGACGCCAAGGACAAGCAAAGGGGCGGGACCCTAACACCCATGCAGTGGTAAGTAACTCACATGACCACATACTCTTAGGTTGGCACACGTGGTCCCTAATGTCATCTGGCAGTATCTCCCATGGCTTCTCTAGTGCAGGACAAACACACCACTCTAACTCATCCTTCTCTTTTGACGTCTTCAAGCTGAGGGGGAAAAATACAGGCCTTCCTCTCAGCCACAGATCTTTCCCCAGGGGACTGCCCATTTACAGTCCCACTTTCTGTCCTTCTAACTCCCCCTCAAGGCTCATCTTAAAAAGCACACTTTTATTTTATTTATTTATTTATTTATTTATTTATTTATTTATTTATTTATTTATTTTTAAGAGACAGAGTCTCACTTTTGTTGTCCTTGGCAGAGTGCTGTGGTGTCACAGCTCACAACAACCTCCAGCTCTTGGACTTAGGCAATTCTCTTGCCTCAGCCTCCCAAGTAGCTGGGACTACAGGTGCCCACCAGAACGCCTGGCTATTTTTTTGTTGTTATTGTAGTTTGGCCGGGGCGGGTTAAAACCCACCACCCTTGGTATATGGGGCCAGGGCGCCCTGTTCACTTAGCCACAGGTGCTGCCCCAAGGCACACTTTTAAAATATTGCATCATCCTACCTTCCATGAGATAGGCTTTCTTTAACCTCTGTATTCTATAGCATTTTCAATTCTCTCATGATACTGACCATATTCTACACCTTCTACACCACGGGTGGCTCTGAAATATTTTAAGCAGGTAATGCATTATTTAAATGATAACAAATAAAATACTAAATCATGGAGACACCACTGGTTGAGGTAAAGGAGCAGGCCCATGAAAGGGAAATTTATTATTTTCTATATATCTGCAGTTGTAGCAGGATGCCTCACACATAATAGTATTCAGAACGTATTTGTGGTTTTTAATTAAAACAGGGCTAAGGGTAGGGTGATCTCATATCCCAATTTCCTGGGATAACAATTTAAGCCAATTGTCCTGATGTAATTTTTAACAACACTCTATCCTCTCTCAAGTGTTTCAATTCAGACAAAAAGTATACGGTCACCTTAATTATAGGAAAAACATGATGTGATAGGTGAGAAAGATATGTGTTAAGAAAGGTTAAAGAATTTCCTCAAACTCATAGCGCATAGGAGGGCTGAGAATTCCTTATATCACAAAGAGATAAGTATTTTTCATAAAACTAAGCATCATTAAGTATAGAAGACAATTTGATGAGACGCATTTTTATTATTGAGTATTAGAACATTTTTGAAATTAACATTATCAAAAATTGTCATAACAATTATATCTAGATATTTTTGTGTCTACATCATTACTGATTTATTTAATATTCCAAACATAATAATACCAGTCCTCAAAATGTCAAAATCAAGAAACTAATATTTACATAGCATCTATTACATAAGACAGAAAATATGTCAAATACACTAGTAAAAATATCTGTGTTTTTGGCACATATCCATAGTTACTCATGGAAATCTATTTCTTGAGAAAACTTACAATGATGAAGGGTTTTTTGGCAATTGCTCAAACTCACTTCCCTGAGGGTGCTGTGTGGGTAGAGTCTCCCAGGCTTGTCTTGACTATGCCAATTCACACAGCAGTACTAGAGGTACCTGGATTCATATTCAAGGAAGGACATGCAAATTTGCGATATTTACCCAATATTACCCCAAACTCTTGTATACTTGAACTTCAAGAATTTTTAGGTTATAAATTATACTGACACTGAAGATATAATTGTCATATAATTATTATAACTTATTGTAGGATATCAACATCTGCCTGGTCATTTCAGTAAGAAATTACGCATGTGAAATTAACACAGTCCCATATTGGAAACCTACAAATTCCATTTCTTCCTAGATGAAGAAAGGCAAATGGAAAGTCTCATTTTATACACATAAGTTATACAGGAATATAAATGAAAAGTGAAACAAAAAGAAATCTCAAAAACTCTTAATATAATCAAAATAGGCCTATTTCTTACATTTGCAGTCAACTTAACATATAAACATAGATTTTACTATATATGTAATTAAAATACTGGAAAAAAAAGGAATTGTTAAAAATTCACAAAACTATCAGTATTTTTCCCTTATCCATTCCATATAATTAAACACATTTAGAAAAGGCAGGTAGGCTTTGAAGGTGTCCATGTCCTAATCCCTTGAACCTGTGAATATGTCACCTTGCATAGCAAAAGGGACTTGCAGATGTGGTTGAGTATGTTGAAATGGGGAAATTACCCTGATTGGATCCAATGTGATTGCAAACGTTCCTGAAAGTGGAAGAGAGAGGCAGAAGGGGGGAGTCAGACTGCAGAGGAAATGTCAGAGATTGCTAGCTTTGGGTGTGCAGGAAGAAGCACACAGGCCAAGGAATGTGGCAGGCGTCTAGAAGCTAGAGAAGGCAAATTGAAACAGATTCTCTTCCAGGGTCTCCTGAAAGAAACATGTCCAGCCAACTCCTTGATTTTAGACCAGGGAAACCAGGGTCAGACTTCTGACCTCCAAAAGTGTAAAATAATTTGAGTCGTTTGTGACCAGCTTTCTATGGCAGCAATAGAAAGCTAATCCAAGGGGCAAAATGAAAATCAGATAGACAAGGAGGCTATTGTTGTAGACTAGAACAAAAATGTTAAGAGCTCAAATTACTGTCGATGGAAATAGCAATGGAGGAAAGGGACATGAAGAGAGCAACCAAGCAGACATGATGGGACAGACAAGGCCGGGGAAAGACAGTGATTAAGGTTTTGGCTTTGGAGACTAAATGGCTCCTTTTCCCAGAGATGAAGAGGGTCACCGAAACAGGAGCAGTTTGACCAGGACTTGGGGTTGAGGAGAGAGAGAAGGGCAGATATGATGAGGCTGGGGGTGTCCACAGCATGCACCACCTAAGGATGTTTCAAAAGAGGTGGCATTAGGCTGCTTTATTGTCACGTGAACATCACAGAGTGGACTTACATAAACTTAGATGGTGCTGCCTACTGTCCCTCCCACCATGGTACAAGTGGCTTATCACTGACAGAATGTTATTGTACTGTGCTCACACGGAAAGAGAGCAGGTGGTCGGCTCATCACCTGTGGAGTTCCTTTGTGTTTTCACTCTCTTGAGAAAATGACAACAAAGGAACACGCTTTCTGAATGTTGGGCTATTATCCATCTTTTCTCCCCCCCATGTCCCTCTCATTGTCCTCTAAACTGACAGCAATTGCTCATGAGCTTTTCTCTCCACACTCTTCCAGATAAAGCTTCCAACACCCTTCTCCTCCCCTCTTGTTCCTCATGGAGCACTAGTCCTCTTCCTCTGTGTCCAGTTGCACGAGCTTGCTGTGGCAAGTTGTCTCTGTCCTCCCGCATACCACAGTCTGGTCAGAACACAGAAGACCGATCAATGACGCCATTTCCTTGGTGGGTTTCTCCTCACTCTCTGTGGGAGGCAGATACAGACGATCGCCTCCACCACCCCAGTCGGTACCCCCTGGAATATGGTTCTTCTGTTACTCTACCAACATTTTCGGTAAAAGAATGTGTGGCCAATAGAATTGCTCGCAGTCTTTCCATTGCAAATGGTTGTTGTTTCACCTGACTACCACGCATTACCCATCACTTTGACAACTAGATTTTAGGCACTGTGGTAGCTGCAGACAGTGCCTAGGAAAAGAAAAGCTTCCTTCTCAAATAAATGCCAGGAAGAAGACAATTCTTCAGGAAACTGTGCACAGAGCAAAATCACTGAGAAAGTCAAGGTATTTGACATGTCTGTTAGTTATTAAATGTCAATCTCATGGGTTATTACAAGGAATTTACAAGTCTATCAAAGAGCCAACCATGTTAAGAGGTTTATGAAGCAGAATGACCTTAATCTGAAAAAATAATCCTGTCTATTATATGTATATAAAATATATTTATAATGTTATAAAGATTATTAGGCTATTTTGATTTCTGGACCAAGTGTGCACTACTAAAGTTACTGATCTCATTTCATATGTTTAGACTACATGGGAAAAAAAATTTTAGTCTATCAAAAGTGTAAAAAAAAAGGTTTAAAATTTAGAGTTACTGATGAAAATTCCTCACTTTAAATCTAGTTAGTCAGGCAATGTTTCTGAATCAAATATTCAGTTTATAAGGTCAAGAGATTCTTCTCAGAAGCTAGATCAAGCATTTTCCTTGATAAAACAATGTCAATAACTTGCACTACAATAGAAATTCAATTAATTTGGGGGAAAAACTCTAAAGTGACATGGAAATTAATAAATTAGTACAACTCAATAAAGAACTGTACATTGAACAGTTGAAATCTAATTGTGCTTTTCAAATTAGTCATATGTTTATTTTAACTAAAAAGTAAAAGTTATATGTATATATCTGTAATGTACATGATGTTTTGATACACGTATAGACTGTGAAAAGGCTCACAATCTAATGAACACATTCATTTCTTCATTTATCTGGGTTTTTTGTGGCAAGAACACACAAAAATCTACTTCCTTAGCAGTTATATATTATGTATAATATATAAATATTGAATATTGAATATTATTGAATAATATTTATATATTATATATTATTATTCTGTAACAACAATATATTATAGTATATTGTATAGTATAGTATATATGCCTGGCAGACTTCACGTAACATAATACCCTCTAGATTCATTCATCTGTGTTATCCTACTATGACAGGATTTCCTTCTTTTCTAAGGTTGAATAGTATTCCACTGTGTACATACACCATATGTTTTCTATTCAGTCACAGGGTATCAGACACAGTCTGATATTTTAATTCTGTATCTTGACTAATGTGTATAGTGCTGCAGTGAGCACAGGAATGTAGATAGCTCTTTGACATACCAAACTCGCATCCTTGGAATATGTATCTACAAGTGGGAATTTAAGATAATACAGTAGTTCAATTTTTATTTTTTGAGAAATCTCTATATGGCTGTATTAATTTACATTTCCACCCACAGTGTGTAATGGTTCCCCTTTCTCCATACCATCTCCAACACTTGCTATCTTTTTGGCTTTTTTGATAAGAGCCATCCTAACAAGTGAGAGGTGTTATCTACTGTGGTTTAATTTTCTTTCTCTGATGATTAATGATGGCTAGCATTTTTCTTATACCAGTTGATCATTTGCATGTCCTCATTTGAGATGTCTAGTCAGGTCCCTTGCCCCTTTTTAAATTGGGTTGTTTCCCTACTATTGAGTTGTTTCAGCTCCTTAAAATTTTTAAATAGTAACCCCAGATACATCATTTATTTTTTTTTATTTTATTATATATATTTTTTCAGTTTTTGGCCAGGGCTGGGTTTGAACCTACCACCTCCGGCATATGGGGCCAGAGCCCTACTCCTTTGAGCCACAGGTGTTGCCCCCCAGATACACCATTTTAATGTATATTCTCCCATTCTGTAGCTTGTTTCTTCACTCCGGTGATAGTTTCCTTGTTTGTACAGAGGTTCTTTTGGGTTCATGTAACCCCATTTGTCTATTTTTGCCTTTGTTGCCTGTGTTCCCCCTTCCATGTTTTCTTCTAGTAGTTTTACTTTTCAGGTATTTTATGTAAGTCTGTAATCCATTTTGAGTTGATTTCTGTATATTGCATGAGATGGGAGTCTCATTTCATTCTTATGCATGTTGGTATACAATTTTCTTTAGTACCAATTATTGAAGATGTCTTCATTCCCACATTGTGTGTTCTTGGCCTTTCTGTCAAAAATCAATTGACCATAAACAAATGTGTGAATTTATTCCTGGGCTCTCTGTTCTGTTCTTTTTGGTTTATTTGTCCTTTATTATGCCAGCACCATGATGTCTTGATTACTACAGCTTTGTACTAGATTTCAAAATCAGGTAGTATAAATGCCTCTGGCTTTGTTCTTTTACTCAAGATTGCTTTCACTAAATTAATTTATCAGTTGTAACAGATTCTTGGTGGAGTCTTTAGAGTTTTCTATATATAAGATGCTGTCATCTGAAAACAGAGACAATTTAACTTCTTCCTTTCCAACTTGGATGTCTTTTATTTCTTTCTCTTAAGTAACTGCTCTGGATAGGACTTGCTCTATTGAGTAGAGGGGGAAAGAGTGGGCAACCTTTCTTGTTCCTCATATTAAAGGAATAGCTTTCAACTTCTCACAACACAGTATGGTGTTAGCTATGGAGTTGTTGAGGTACTTTCCTCTGTACAGAGCACCTCTCATGAAAAGGTATTTCATGAGCATTTTTATCATGAAAGGATGTTGAATTTTGTCAATGCCTTTTCTGCATCAATTGAGATGATCGTGTGGTTTTTGTTCTATCTGTTAATGTGGTATGTCATATATCTTGATTCTGGTATAGTGAACCATCCTTCTCAGGGATAAATCCCAATTGATCATGGTAAATGATCCTTTTAATGCATTGTTTAATTTGGTTTGTTAATATTTTGGGGAGAATTTTTGCAAACAAATTAGCCTATAATTTTCTTTTCTTATCTAGCTTTGGCACCAACATAATGTTGGCCATTTATTTTGTTTTTAATAGACTTCTTTTTCAGAGCAGTTCTTGGTTCCCAGTGAAATTGATTGGAAGGTACAAAGATTTTCCCTAAATCTCCTGCCGCCACCCATTCTCTGCTTTTTCCACTATCAACATCTCCCTATCCCCAGAGTAGTACCTTGATTACAATTGATGAACTTATATTGACGAATCATAATTATGCAAAGGCCATGATTTATATTAGGATTCACTTTGGGTGTTGTACATTCTACGGATGAAAAATTTATAATGGCATTTATCCACCATTACAGTAGCATACAGAATTGTTTCACTGCCCTAAAATTCCTCTGGCTCCACCTAGTCATCCGTCTCTCCTCTCAACTCCTAGTAATAACTGATATCTTTACTATCCCCATAGTTTTGACTTTTCCAGACTGTCATATAGTTGGAATCATATAGTTTATAGTATTTTCAGATCAGCTTCTTTCATTTAGTAATATGCTTTAGGTTTCCTCTAAATCTTTTCATGACTTGATAGTTTAATTCTCTTTAGTGCAGAGTAATATTTCACTGTCCAGGTGTATCACAATTTATCTATCTAGTCACCTACTGAAGGGCATCACTGCTACTTCCAATTTTTCTTAATTATAAATGAAACTACTAAAAATATACATGTGCAGTTTCTTTGTGGACATAACTTTCCAACTCACTTGGGTAAATACAAAGTAATGAGATTGCCATATCATTTGGTAGCAGTATATTTCATTTTTTAAGAAACCGCCAAATGGTCCTCCGAAGTGGCTATACCATTTGCATTTTCATCATCAGTGAATGAGAGTTCCCATTGCTTCACATCCTTGTCAGCATTTGGTGTTGTCAGTGTTCTGGATTTTGCCCCTCCTAATAGGTGTACAGTGGCATCTGAATACTAATATAATTAGTATTTCCCTGATGGCTTGTGAGGTGAAGCATCTTTTCCACCTGTATATCTGCTTAATTTCCACCTGTATATCTGCTTTGGTGAGATGTCAGTTAAGATCTTTGATCCAGTTTTAATTGTGTTGTTGTCTCATTGCTGAGTTTCAGAAATACTTTGCATATTTTGGATAAGAGTCCTTTATCAGATATGTCTTTTGCAGAGCAGAAACTTTTCATTTTAATAAAGTCCAGCTTATTAACTCTTTCTTTCATCATCAAAGATATTATTCCTAACTCTTTTACTCCCCAATACTTCCCTCCACCTCAACATTTCACTCACTCATTGCTAAAGGACTTACTTGGCTGGACTGCGTGGGAAGAAGTTTTAATTCTTGCTCTCTGTTCTTGTCTGCCAGAAAATTTGGGAGCTCAACGCATACATATCACAGCCCTTTAGAGCTGCCATAACTTACACATCTTCCACCAAGATGCGGTAGTAGAGGGAAGTCATGGGGGCAGCCTGATGGCACTTACTGAAGTCTTTCTTGTAATTTTGCACATTTTTGCCATTATATATCCATGATACATTTAAATGTAAAACCACAGGGTGTCTATCTCAGATTTTCTACTCAGTAAATACTTCTTAATGAGTGAATGAAGGCATCCATGGAAACTATGTTCATGCTGTTTTTCCTATCCCCAAGTTACCGGTAACACTCCCTCAAGTTTCTTTTCCTATACAGTATACTTATGGAAGCCCAGTAGCATCTTAAGTTTATAGGAAAATTAGAGTTAATTACTTAATCTACCCATAATTCATTTGAAAGGCTATTTAGGAGGAAGATGCCACAGAATAAAATAAGCATTAATGGATGTAATTAATTATAATTCTGAGACACAAATATCAAATTAATAGAAATCAAACTACGAGTCAGTCAAGGTATGTTTCAGATATGGTTTTCAAAGCAAACAGGTTAAAGTATCCAAGTAATAGGTGACAAAATTGAGTTGCTCCCTATAGATAAAGATTTATACTTTTCCTTTTCAAAGGATAAACCTGAGCATCATGTTTTCCCCCCAAGTATCATCTTAAGAATTTACCCTCCTGGTGCTTTAGGCCAAAGACGCTTCATATTTTTCCTTAATGTCAGCCAAATCCTGTTCACTTAGAAAGGAGTCAGATGTTCTAACCAAAACAGTTCATTGGAGAACCACTCAGTACGGCCTTAGAAAGTTTTGTTTATGTTTAAAGAAACATCAATATTCAAAATCTTCTGTATAGGGTATTCAGCATCTCATTATTGTTGGAAGTCTTTAATATACTAGTCCAAAATTTCCTTGTTTAAACATGCCATGTAGAAATAGGAGGCAGCAGAAAACCATGTTCCATGACTTCAGTATAAGGTCTTCCAAGACACATCCAGTATCTGGTCTTTAATATCAGGGGTCTTATAGGTCAAAAATGTCCCAATTGCTTGCCAAACACTCGAGATACAAGCATGTTTACCTAAAACATGCCTGTCTTATGATCAGCTCAATATAATTTTTTTCAAAGAAAAGAGAGGATATTATAATCTATCTTATCTTTCTTACTTAGTTCTCGCTACCCCCTGGTTGCTATCTTCATTGACTTGGTGAACTATAAACTATACTAACAGTGCTGGAGATAATTATGTAAAATGCAGAGATAATAATTTAATTTACTCAATAACCCTAAGCAACAAAGCTTTTAAACAATATCTGTCATGTTAATTGTTTGAGAAATATTCAATTATTCTCTTCCTTGAATTCATATGGCACTTCATTAGTCTAAAGAGTTTTGCAGGTACATTAAATAATTTGATTCACAAATTATTTTGTGAGAGAGACAAGGCAGGTTTTTAAAAAAAAAATTCTATGAGTAATATGATATAGTTTGGATGTTTTCCCCTCTACATTTGATGTTGAAGCTAGGCACTGGGATTCATGCCTGTAATCCTAGCACTTTGGGAGGTGGAACCAAAGTGCTAAGCAAGAGAGAGACCCTATCTCTACGAAAAATAGAAAAATTATCCGGGTGTGGTGGTGCTTACCTGTAAGTACCAATTATTAGGGAGGCTGAGGTAAGAGGATAACTTGAGCCTAGGACTTTGAGGTTGCAGTGATCTATGATGTTACCACTGCACTGCAGAATAGGTAACAGAGTGAGAACCTATCTCATAAAAGAAAAAAAATAAAGTCACATTTCATGTTGAAATTTGATCTCCAATGTTGCAGGTGGGGCCTAGTGAGAGATGTTTGGGTTCGTGGAGGCAGATCCGCCTTGGTACCCTCCACGGTATTGACTGAGTTCTCAATTAATTCATGTGACAGCTGGTTGTTTCATGACGCCTGCCCCGTCTTTTGCTCTCTCTATCTCCATACGAAACATTTGCTCCCCTTTCTCCTTCCACAAAGATTCAAAGCTCCCTGGAGCCCTCACCAGAAGCAGATGCTGGCACTGCACTTTTTGTACAGCCTTTAGGATTGTAAACCAAATATACCTTTTTCCTTCATAAATTACCCAGCCTCTAGTGTCCTATAGCAATGCAAAACAGACTATCACACAGTTTAAGGCTTAGAAAGCTTAAGCAGCTGCGTAAGTTCACAGAGCTAGTGGTTGGCAAAGAGGACACATAAGGGGCAGCGCACGTGGCTCCATGAGTAGGGCGCCTGCCCCATATCGAGGTGGCGGGTTCAAACCCAGCCCTAGCCAAACAGCAACCACAACAAAAAATTAGCCAGGCGTTGTGGTGAGTGCCTGTAGTCCCAGCTACTCGGGAGGCTGAGGCAAGAGAATTGCCTAAGCCCAGGAGATGGAGGTTGCTGTGAGCTGTGACTCTATGGCACTTTACCGAGGGCAGCAGAGTGAGACTCTGTCTTTTAAAAAAAAGTAAATGAGGACACATAAAATGAGATACATCCTCTAGTGTTAGAGCACAGTTTGCTATGCTCCATAGCAAGTGTTTACTGAGCACTTGTATACAACAGATGCCTTCCAAACATTCCCTATCTAGTTTATGAAACATGACAGAAACATGTTTTTTGAAAGAAGCAATACCATCACTGAAATGATCTGTAACTAAAATATTTCTTTAGCTTATCATTATTCAATATCCAGTCCACAAAATTAGATCAGTATGACAAAAGAAATAGCATGGTAAGAAGAGAGAGAAGGTTAATGTTTTTCCACAGCCTAATTAAAGGTTAAAGGAAAACTTACTCATATGAGGCTCTTGCTAAAAAGAAATCAGAAAATGAAATGGCTTTGGTAGGCTTGAAATTTAGAAGTAAGGTAAGTGGACAACTATCACAATGTAGAGAAACAAGAGATCGAAGCTGGGTCTGCACAGCAGTGTGTGAGGTGAACCAAATCAGTTGATCCTTCAGGGTTT
Source organism: Arctocebus calabarensis (assembly GCA_963573935.1). Lineage (NCBI taxonomy): Eukaryota > Metazoa > Chordata > Mammalia > Primates > Lorisidae > Arctocebus > Arctocebus calabarensis. The sequence goes on along the minus strand of CAUYON010006080.1, from coordinate 19,627 downwards.
CCCCTCTTTTTCTTCATCAGCTTTCCATCCTTTCTCACTTGCTTGTCACATATAGCTTGAGGATTAATTTAAAAAAATCAGTTCTTTGGGAACTACTGTGGAGGAATAGAGCATTCTAGAAATTTGAAGCACTGTTACTACAGTTGTTAAAATAGAGAGAGAGAAATCAAAGAGTTGCAAAATGCTTTTAATATACCGACTATCACAACTCCTACGGCTCCCACCTACATAACTAGCCAACTTCATCACTGGAAACACTGCACTGTAAATATGCCAAAACTATTTATATTCCCAGTAAAATCTCTGAAGTTTGTTCTTTAAATAAAGTTAAAAACTCTAATCTTTGGGTAAGTGAATTCTAAAGACCAAACCTTGATATTCCCAAGTATTGCTTCCAGTTCAAGAATTAGTGGAAATTGCTAAAGAATAAAACAGATATGAATGTTGAGCAAATCTATAGCAAGAAAGTCACAAAATCAAATTTGGATCTTTATGCAAAGGCTAATATATGTAAACCCTATGTTGATTAATTGTCCACTTCTAAATAGTAAATATAATATCCCAAATTGTATTCCTCTATGTTTATACCAAGAAATAATAACACGGCTGCTACATAGGGTCCAGCAGGTTGCATACTGCACAGTGCAGGGGGACTGGGGGAGGGCAATGGTGCCATGGTTCTCTTTGGAATTAAACAATGCAGAAGCCCATGAGTGAATGTGTTAAAAGTAACTGTTTCATATTAACAACAGAGAAAATATGATGAGACAATCTGAAGTGAAGTTGTACTGTGGAGGCCAATAAAGACTCATTAGTTGGATGAGACATTGCATAGAGTAAGTTAATGGGAATTGAAAGAAAAATTTTGATTTATGATTCCTTAGGCATAGTAACAGGAATTGCATGCAGAATTATCAGCAGCATAAGATTGGTAATAATTACCAAAAATAATTTAAACAGATACAATGCTAATTAGCAGGTTCTAATGCTAGAGAAATGAAGATTATGAGACAGATACTAACACAGTACTACCCAGGGCATATAATAAATATTTAGTCCAAAAAGCTAATTATTGGTATTGTATTTTTTTTCATTTGCATAATATTAAATTAGGATGGAGTTGTGAGTGCTCAGTCTATTAAAAATTCACATATATTCTCCTTTTTTGAGGACTTGGGTATTGAATTGCTTTAATATTCAATGAAAGATATCTAGAAATTAAAGAAAGTATAGAAGGGAATTGAATAAGGAACTTAAACTACCACAGATTATTTAAATGTAGTTAAATTAAGTTTACTACTTTAGAATAAAATATGTATACACAGTTACATACACATATTCCCCAACTTTTCTTAGGAACCTATTCTGATTTTTAACTTTCACTTGCAGGAAATCCTTTATTTCCTGCTAACGTTTACAGTGGTTTTACAATGAAAACTAAGCAGTAGGAGAAATTAAAAAAAGTTCTCTCCTATAATCAAATTATTTTTAGAATTAATCATATAGTTAATGTTAGATTTAACTTCCTCAAAGGCACCAGGGTTCTTCCACCAACTTCTCACTCTAATGCAACCATCACTCATCTTAAAATATATGTATTTTTTTCTGGGTATAAACAAGTCCAGTGTTTATCTTTAAATCAAAACAAAAACAAAAATCCCTACCAACCAATCACTGCACTTCATCATTTTTTTTTAATACAGGTGTTCTCTCTACATAGTATTAAGCACTTCTTTACTTACTATTCAGACACAAATGGATTCAACGATGACATATTTTTATTATCCTTTTATTCTGCTATTCAAGTGTGAATTAAAATACAATCTTTGCCAAATGTCAACATTTGGTGATCTGAGTTGGCCTAAAATATGCAATATAGTAAAAAGTAATCTATTTGACTCCAAAAATTTTGAATTCACAGAAATTTTGCTAGGAGCTTATTAGTTTATTTTTAAAAAATATATGAAGGATGGTGTGCTTTGTGCAAAAATATTAAAAACTTCTCTAGTCATGCTCAATCTTTGTAGAATGGCCAGTTATGTAAAATTCACACACTGATAATAAACTGTTTTCACGTATTTATATAAGAAGGTAACCTATAGACATTACTACTAGTTAATATTACTTTGTGAAGTTAAGGTTGGTGTTATTAATGATTTTAAGTGTAGGAATAAATGTGGTAGCAATCATATGGTAGACCTTTCCAAATTACTTCTCTGTTACTCCATTTTATTCTGACAGTCTTCCAATTACCAGTCAACATGAGAATCACAGGCACATGATAGCTGGAAATGTGCCAAATAACAAAGATAACAGTAACAGCTAACATTTATTGAACCCCAAGCTTCACCTGAATTATCACATTTCTTTTTTATAATAATCATGTAAGGTAGACAAAAGCAATCACAATACACTACCTTAAAAAAATATATATATAGTAGGAATGCCAGTAGTTGACCTTTGACAACACAGGTTTGAACCAGGTGAGACCACTTATACATGTATTTTTTCCCCAACAAATACACTGAAAAAATATTTGGAAATTAGCAACAACTTGGAAAAGCCAGCAGATGAGCTATGTAGCCTAGAAATTTCAAAAAAAAATTAAGAAAATATTAAGTATATCCTGGATGCATTAAAAAGTCATAGATACTAGTCTATTATTTACTACCATGAAATATACACAAATCTATTATAGAAAGTTAAAATTTATCAAGCCTTGCACAATCACAAACCCTGCATGGGGCCATTTGCAGTTAAGAGAAATGTGAACAAATATCAAGATGCAGCATTAAATCATAAGTGCACAAAATTTACTGTAGGACCTACTGTACTAGTGTGCTAATTTCATGGCCACCTCCTGTTGCTCATGGTGAGCTAAGTGTTGCAGGTATCCACTTAGAAGACCATGTAATGCTAATCATCTCCACGAGAGCAGTGAGTCTCTACATTAAGATGCATACCACGGTGAAAAGTAACCTGTCGAGGTTCTCATATATTCTGCATTATGCTTAGTGCAATACCGAACCCACATGAAGTTCCACTCATGATGCTGGAAGTGGTCCCAGGAAGCAGAGAAAAATCATGGCATTACAAGAAAAAGAATTTCCTGTTATGTTCTGTAGATTGAGGTCCACAGCTACAGTTGCCTGCCATTTCAAGATAAATGAATGGCTTAAGGACCATTGTAAAAAAAAAAAAAAAAAGGAAGTCTATGAAGCCATTGTTGCAGCCATGTCAGCAGGCATAAAAACCATGCCCCTTTTGTGAAATACTTTTTTATCTTGCATTGAAAGGGCTGCTTTTATATGGGTGCAGGATTATTAAAAGAAAGGCATATCTATAGGTAGACTCTAATATGATCTGAGAAAAAGTGAAGTCATAATATGACAACTTAAAGAAAAAGGAAGGTGAAGGATCTTTAAAGCTGGAAAATTTATTACCAGCAAAGAATAGTTTGATTTTAGAAAAAAGTTTGGCTCAAAAAAAAAAAGTCAAGATAACAAGAGAAGCAGCTATTGGCACCCAAGAGGCAGCAGCTGAGTTCCCAGATGCCATTAAGAAAATCATCGAGGAGAAAGGATATCTTCCTGAGTGGGGTTTTAATGCAGATGAAGGTACACTGTTCTGGAAAGGAGGACAAGTGAGCCCTGGAATTTAAGGCAGGAAGAGATAGGCTAACTCCGCTATTTACTGCAAATGTGGTCGGGATTTTAGGACTGCACTTATCTATAAAGCTGCTAGCCCCCAACCCTTGAAGGGAAAAGATAAACACCAGCTGCCAGCCTGGACTGTTGAAAATCCCTTTTGTGCATTGGTTTCATTTATGCTTTATCCCTGAGGTCGGGAAGTACCTTGCCAGTAAAAGTACTGTTTTTTAAAGGACTGTCCATTGAAGTTCTTTTGATATTGGACAATGAACCCGGCCACCCCAAATCAATAAGTTGCTAAAAATGTTGAAGAGGTCTACTTGCTCCCAAATGTAAAATCTCAAATTCTGCCTCCAGATCAGGGGTGTCATAAGGACCTTTAAGTCTTATGCAGGGTACTTTGTGGAAAGGATTGTCAAGGCCACAGAAGAGAACCCCAGTAGATAGAACATAATGAAAGTCGGGAAGGATTACACATTTGAAGGCATCACCATTGTTCTAGAAACAGTTGCGAAAGGCATCAAACCCAAAACAATAAATTCCTACTGGAGAAAATTGTCTCAAAAGTTTATGCACAACTTCCCAGGATTTACAACAGGGACCTTCAAAGGAAAATAATGAAAGAGAGGGGGAGATGACAGAAAAGATGGAGGGGAAGCACTTCACATATGGATCTTGTAGAAATGCAAGAACTAACAGACAACACCCTAGAAGAATGAACAGAAGCCAGTCTGCCACTGGCAGATGGGGAGGAAGGAGATGCAGAGAAAGCAGCACTGGTAGATAGGCTGACATTAGACAATCTGGCAGAAGGGGTTCTGGATATTCACAACTGCTTTTGACATTACTGCATGGACCCTTCTGTGATATGGCCACTGAAACAAAAGCAAACAGTACAAGGATTGGTATGTTATAGATATAGTGTTAGAGAAGTGAAAAAGCAAAAAAGTCAGATAGAAATTATGATTTATTTCTGTAAAGTCATACCAAGTGTTCTTGCCTTTCCTGCCCCCCTTTCCACATTTTCCTCCACTGCTCTTCTGGGACAACAATGCAAGCCTCTTTTATTCCTCCTTATCCTCAGGCAACTCAGTGTGAAGATGACAAGAATAAAGACCTTTATGATGACCCACTTTGATTAATGAATGTTAAATTTATTTCCTCTTCCTTATCATTTTCTTGGAAGGCAGCTCTGTTCACCACTATACTCCCAACGCCCTTAAGATTATCTTAATAAAATTTTATTTTCTCCAGCTTACTTTATTGAAAGAATGCAGCATATAATACACGTAATATACAAAATATGTGTGAAACAACAGTGTACATTATCAGTAGTTAACTTTTGGGTGAGTAAAAAGCCATGCATAGATTTTCCACTGTCAGGAGGATTGGTGCCCCAATGTCCACATTGTCCAAGAGCCAGCTATAAGAGAGTCACTTGTGTTAACTTGTTTAGTTTTGTAGAAACTCCATGAGGTAGGTACTAGTACCATATTGTCCTTATATTACAAATGAGGAAACTGAGGCACAGAGACTTCATGTAACTTGTCTAGGCCAAAAACTACCCAACAGAAAACCAGGATTTACACTCAGTCTGTTTGGCCCAGAATCTGTGTTTGCCAACATCACACCCTGCTGCTTCTTTATTCTCCCATAACAGTTCTATGAAATGGGTGCTAGTTCTTCAGACGAGGAACTGAGGCACAGAAAATTTGAGTAATTTACCTAAGGTCACCTTGCTCAATGGTTAGCAAAACTTTTCTATAAATGGTCAGATAGTACCTATTTTCAGCTTCATTGACCATGGAGTCTCTGCCATTACTCACCTCTGCTGATATAGCACAAAAGTAGCCATAGAAAGCACACAAATAAATGGGTGTGGCTGTGTTCTAGCGAAACATCATTTATGGATACAGTTGGAATTTCATGGCAATCTCATCTTCCACGAAATGTTATTCTTTTTCTTTCTTTCTTTCTTTTTTTTTTTTTTTTTAGCATTTCAACAATCTACAAACCATTCTTAGGTTGGAGACCATACAGAAACAGTCAACAGGCCAGATTTGGAATACCAACCGTAATTTACCCTTGACACAGCTTGTGATGGTTGGAGCTGATATATGATACCAGATAGTTCATCCCCAGAGTTTCTATTATAAAACACTGTAATCTAAAGAAGTACCCCTCAGGGCGGTGCCTGTGGCTCAAAGGAGTAGGGCACTGGCCCCATATACCGGAGGTGGCGGATTCAAACCCAGCCCCGGCCAAAAACTGCAAAAAAAAAAAAAAAAAAGAAGCAGAAGTACTCCTTAAACTTGAACATTTGTAAGGATCTCATTAAAATGAGCTTCTTTAAATTAGCCACATATCCAATGGTATGCCGCTGTCCACGATCAGGTGCTGAAAAGCTTGAGACTTTGGAGCACATTTTTGCGTAATAGGATTTAGCCCCATCACATGGTGGTGTCAATCCTAAGAGAACATTAGAATTCAGTTCACAAGAAATTCAATAGATATTCTCATTAGGTTCATGAAAGCATAGGACAACTAAGTAAACGTCTGCTTTTAAATGGGACAGACTTCCTGCCTTCCAATCACAATTGTAGGACTCAACAGTGGCAAAGAAAGGCACAAGAACAATATGAAACAAAATGGAGGCTTCTCACTTGATTTTTCTTAACAGAAAAGAAGCCTTTGCGTAGGCAAGGCTGAAACTTCTCTCTCTGACGAGACCCCAGATGTTAAATGTACAGGAATAATTTAATAGGAAACTGTTTTTAAAGTATTTTAATAATTGTACTACTCAATCCCACCTCCTAAAAAGTAGAAATAATTCTCTTTAGAAATCTCTACACTTTCCACTAGAAGCTATACAGTGTTAATTTCTACTTTATTAAAGGAGATTTGTGGACATGTCATGTGGCTCTCTTTAGAATCTTCTAGAAAATAGACACATACTTTGTGTTCAAAGAAAGCCTTTATGGTTATCTTAGGAGTTTATTATTTTACATAACAAAAGGTTACATTTAGTTTTCTTTTAAACCTACAATCTAGTACTCAGAACCCTAACATTTCTTTTATTTTTCTGAAGAAGCCCTGAGATACTTAATGAGAGCATTTGCTACCTAAACAAAACACATATATTTTTTAGTCTTTTCAAGTGTTGTTTTCCAACACATCAGGGGCAAGGCTGATGGTGTGTGATGACTACCATCAGGATGCAGAGATACTCTTTGACCTTTATTTAATCACCATCATCAAAAGGCATTTACCAGGTGCCCAGTTGTGGCAGCAGCTTATTTGTGCTGTGGCATTAAGTTCCATCCTGACTTAAGGCTGGAAGAAAACATGAGTAGTCATTTTACCCAACATGAGCTCCACCAGCAATCCACTTAACCCATTTAGAGAGAGTCTTCTCTCTGAAGAACGGGGAAAGAAAAGTATAAACAGAAACAGTATAAACAAAATTTGTATCGCCTCCCCTGTCAATCGTTTTACAACAAACTTAACTGAGAGTTGGCGAGAAAGCAGATTTAGAGACGTTTTAGGGATGTATTTAGGACGTTTTAGGGATGTATCATTTGGGTAATGCTGTAAAAAAAAAATCCTGAAAAATGTGAATGATGGAGAAACATAATGTTTGTCCTGGTTGGTTGGTTTGCAATATGGTTTATTGTTTGATAAAACCCCAACCAAACAAAAAACTTGGAGTACAAGGTTAAGACGAACAGCTGCATAAATTCAGTCATTCGTAGCCCAGATCAGAAGACCATATGGAGTGAGACTACTGATTACTGTGGCTTACTAGGGAGAAATTCCTGAGAAATACAAACACGGACCCTGATGTTTAGATGAAAGAAAGAAACAAGATTGGAGTGACAGTAAGGACAGATCAATGGAATTGAATTATGTAAGTCTTTTCCATGACCTAAGCATGTGTACCAAGTTTTTTGTTTGCATGTAGATGTGTCTTTTACAGTAGCAGTGAATATCTCTCCTTTACTATGCTTTTTAGTTAAACTTTTATGCACCTGTATTTTAATAGTGAAGAAATTCAGTCAATAGTGAGCAAATTCTCTGTCTCATCATCTTAGCCTGATTGTACAGTGTTTGATGTAAAGGATTATGTCACATATTTCTTCCTGTTTCCTAAGGCACCTAACAGTGTATTTTTATTATATATTCCCTCCCCAATTTTTTTTATTTACTAACTCATCTTTTTATTTGTGAATAAGGAATCCTCAGTAGATTAAAATGAGGAAAAACACCAGTACAGTACTTTTCAAACATGGTCTTTAAGATTATATATGTTTTTATACATAACATATTACTACTTTTTGAACAAATTCATCTTAGTTTATATATTCTAAGGAGTATTCTCCATATCTTGAATCCCATCATGAGGAAGCATTATTCCAGCATTCTACAAAATAATTGACCATTACTCTTCAAAAGTGTCATGGAAGATAAGAAAAGATGAACACAGACAGATTGAGTGATACCATGGAGACACAATAAGAAAATGAAATGTGATATCCTGAACAGGCCTTCTCTTCTCTCTCCCAGTTTCTCATGAGGCCTGACTACCTTTCTGCCCTTGAACTTCATGGCCTTCACAGCCTATGTTGATTGCCTTTAATAAATCATCTTTGTAATTCAACCAACTTTAATGTGTTCTTGTCTCTCATGACCAAATAATCCCTAACAATGTATCGTTTCCTGGCTCAATTTCTGGTCATTATTAGATTCTCTGCATTCTTTCCTGTCCAATTACAACTCATTCCACAATTTGAAGAGAAAGAAGTCAGAGTAGCCCCTATAAACCCAAATATATCACAGCATGATTTAAAAGTTCCAGTGACAAACAAAATTCCCTGCCATGGCCTCCACAAATATCCTACCTGATCTTCTTTCTGGCTTCTTTTTTGTCTCTGTGCCTTACCTGTTCCCTCTCAACCATGCTGCTGGTATATTTGTTCTCTTTCAAACAAACCCACCTCACAATCATTCCTTTTTCCTAGACTACTTCTCATCCTACAGTATTGCCTTAGGTATGTGTGATATGTGTGTAGCTATCTTCAAATAATATATTATGTGCTTAAATGTTAACTCCTCAGAGAATGTTCTACAAAAACAACTATAACCAAAGTAAACTCCAGAATTCTGGTTTCGTTTTCTTCATATCACTTGTTACTCTCAGATCTCATTTACTGCTTACGCATTTATTTTCTGATGACACTTAATGAAATTTAAACTCCATGAGGGCAGGGACTCTGTTGGCCTTGTTCAAGAAAACGATACATTGTTAGGGATTATTTGTCTCTCCATGGGCTTAGAATAGACCCTGACAATGGAGAAACATTTGTCAAATGAACAGATAAAGAATGAATAAATACACACTCTGCTTATCTTCCTGTTTCATTCTCTGAATCATTCCCACCACTGAGACCCATAGTAGAAATGGATCCATCAATCTCCATCTCTGTCACTCTCTAGCTCTAGCTTTGCACAAACTCTAACCTCATAGCATAGTCTAATCTGACTTGTAATCATTGAGACCATTTTGGATGAATGTCTAAACATAAAGAAATAATTAGAAAAATATTTTCATTTTCCATTGATATCTGTATTATTTGAATGCTTGAAATTTCAGTTTTAGTAATCTGTTAACATTGCCTATAAGAGTGCTTAAATGCTCAACGTTCAGAAATCTGAGGGTCCAGCTGGGTGAGACCTCCTCCATGGCTCTCTTGGGCTCCCATATATCTTGCTGGGAATGCCCAGTGTGTAGGACCTTCGTCCTTCTTCACTTGGGCACTTCTCAAGAGTGTGTTTGCTGTGAGCAACCTTGATCAATGAGAGTATCACCCACACTCTGAGACAAACAGAAGGTTTGCTTGCTGGAACAGGAATGGATTCCCAAAGCTCAGTGTTCCTCTGTAAGTGTGGAGATCCTCTAAGGCCATACACATCAGCTCTGCCAGACATTGAGTCCAGAGGCTGATACTCATCAGAAATAAAGCTTTGTGTCCACATCCACAAAGCAGTAGCAGGCTAACCTAATACTTGCAAGTAGGGTGAAAGTGACTTTCAGACCTGATAAATCAATCCTACTACTATATTTCTTAGCAAGTATTCAATTTTGGTTTAAATAGGCAAAGAAAAATAGTTTTCATCAATAACTAGCTTTTAAAATATTAGTACAAATACCTGTATTTCATGACTATGCTAATGATATTTTTACTGTTTGCTAACTCGGAGTGAAGAAGCAAGTAAAGAGTGGACTTTAGCCAAGAATTGACCTTGAGAAGCCATGGTCATTTCTTCTTTCAACAGTGGATGAAATGGTCTGGAATGTATTTTTAGAGGCGGAAAACTGGCAGGCTTTGGAGACAGACTTGGGCCAAACCTTGACATTATCACTTACAAGTACCAAGTTCCCTAGTTTACAGTGTTCTAGAGTAAATATTATGACTACCAATACTTTATCTTTGTACTATCAAGTACTATCTGATATGTTATAAGTAACCAGTAAGTATTGTCATTTATGAAATCTTCAATATCAAATAAAAATACTAATAGTATATTAATTAATAGTATAAATTTTAATGTCTAATCAGACTCATATTTTGTATCCATTTAAGTGTATTTGTTATATATTGGGAAGATGCTGTTGCTATAAAGAAAAATTATATCTGTTGAGGATTTTCTATGATACAACACTGGAGTATGCATTTTCCAATATAGCTAAATTATATGAAGCAAACTGAAGATTTCCTTAGTGGCTTGACTCTGTCTTCATTTTTCTACCATCTCTACATTTATACTTAGTACAAAAATGTATTTCCTGTAAGTGGAAAATCAATAAATGTAAATTGAACTGGAAATAAATTTACGTTCTTTAAATGAAATTTCTAAGGATGTAAATAATTGAATTGAAAGCAAAAAAAATCAAGAGATAATAATGTAATTTCTAAGCTAAATTTTTAACTTCCAAAGAATAATCAAGAGCATGATCAAACTACATTATAATTGGATATAAACTATTGAAGTTAAAAGAATAGGCATCAAAAGGAAAGTCTCTATTCCCTATTATCCTTTCCCTCCAAATAATGTAGCTCTGGGTTGTACAATTATTTCTTTGAACCAACAATATTAATATTTCCTCCTCTCCAGGTGGCCAACGCAGATGGATAGCTTGAGCTCAGGAGATCAAGATGAGCCTGAGCAAGAGCAAAAACCTATCTCTACTAAAATAGAAAAACTAGTTGGAGGGCACCTGAGATGAGGGACTCAGGAGGCGGAGGCAAGAAAGGATTGCTTGCACCCAGGAATTTGAGGTAGCTGTGAGCTATGATGACACCATGGCATTCTACTCAAAGTGAGACTCTGTCTCCAAAAATAAAAATTCATTCCTACTTCTTTAATATTTTATAAACTTACACATAGTACTATGAAGTATAATTAATTTCATGAAACAATGATGAATGTTCATCTCTTTACTAAATTAAGAAATCATGTAAAGTAAAAGGTTAAATGTTCAAACTATGTTTCAGTACACGAGATACAAAACCTTATAAAACATAAGACTCATTTGAAGAGCAAATGGTCCATTAAGGAAAACATAGATTTTAAGTACAAGTATTATGAAATAGCAGAAACTTATCCAAGGTAAGGTAGTAGAGCAGCATAGATATTGGTGAATGCTCTTTGGACAATGACAGGAGAGAAGGCTTCTTACAAGAGATAATGCCTAAGTTGGTGTCATTTACAAATGAATCAATTTGAGACTTAGAAAAAGTGGTTTATCATAGCGCACATGGCTAGTTCATGAAATACTCAAGAATAGAACCCAATCTCTAAACTCTCTTAAATAAAGTATCCCGCCACTAGGTTCAAGTTGAGGAAGTTATCCATTCCCAGTGTAGGAAGAGGAGAGAAAGGATGTTGACCGGTCATCACATTCCTTAGAGTACTTGGCAGCTCTAGTCTTCTAGGTGCTCAAGACAAAAACCTCAGTATTGTCCTTGATCTTTCTCTTTCTCTCACATTCAACAACTGGTCCCTCATCAAATGTACTTCCAAAACATATCCTGAATGTGGTCACTTCTCATCCTCCCCTTACCACTGCTCTGGTCCTCTGCTTTGCCTTAGTCTGTTCTCAACATAGCAGCCAAACTCATCCTGTTAAAATGTAACACTGGTCACATCACTCATCTGTTCCATATCCTCCAGGGTCTTCCTATCTCCAGCGTTAGCCAACATTTTCACAATGACCTACAGGCTCTATAGGGTTTGCCCTCTTCGTGTCTCTCTGACCTCATCTCCTGTGACTTCCCCCACCCCACCTGCTACCTTGATGACTGCATTTCAACCACATGGCCCTCTTCACAGCTCTTCAACCCTGGGCCTCTGCCCTTGCTTTTCTTGCCACTGGAACTGCTCATCCCTCAGACATCCACAGCTCACGTCCTCACTTCCTCACTTACTTCCAGGGTCGATACAAAAGTCACCATCACAGTGAGGACTTCCAGAACCAAACCATCTAAGTTTTACTCCACCCAACATTTTTTATCCCCCTTCCCTATCTTATTTTTGTGGTAGTACTGAAAATATTTAACATATGATATGTATTTTTTACTCAAGTATCTTGCTTATCTATCTTTCCCCTCCTTTGCAATGTTGTTTCCAGGAAGGCAGAAACTCTTTTGTAAAACTGTTTTTTGTTTTTTTACCATTTTATCCCTAGAGTCCAATATAAAGTATTCGATAAACATTCTCTGAACAAATGAATGAGTATAGACAGAGAGACAGCTGAAAACTGGCCCCTACTCAGTGATGCGGAACTAGGAAGAGACGTGAGATGACACTTCACGGTTCTTGTGTAACCAAGCCTGACGTATACTAGGTGTGTGTCAAATAAACAAATGAATGACAAAAAGGAGATTTTTTTCCAGCTGCAAAATAAGTAAGACCCACCACTCCACAACCATGAAGTCAACAACAAAGGCAGATAGGTCAACTGCCAAGAGAGCTCCTCCCACTGATACTTCTACAGCACTAATGCCAGGGACCCTAGGGATATCTCCTAAGGATGTCATATGTCAGGTCAAAATCTCCTCCGCTGCTGGAAGAAAAGAAAAAATCCCATAGTAGAAGCTAGGAAATGAATGGTTTCTTCTTTATGGTCTTTTTCCTAATTTTTACATCTTTTTAAGTGACAAAATTCTATATAGGGGACTAGAAGCCTCCTCTCTTCTCCCATAGCTAATCCATTAATGTTTTTGGTCTCACAACAGACAATTAAGTTTTTTTAGCCATAGCTTAATGTCATTCTATTAATGATGCTATCAGTTTTCTCATCACGAACATATAAAAATAATCTATACCCCAAGATGGTTTGAAGATTAATGTAAAACTGAGTTTGACAATATTTTGTAAAGCATAAAGTGTTATTATAATTCCAAAGGAAACATTTAAGGAATGCAGTACATTTCTATGAAAATTCTGGGTTCAAGTCAATAGGCTACAATCAGACAAAACAGTGAGAATATAACCACAGATTTTTAGAAATTAAAACATTAAAATAAAATTGATATAAAGTAACAGACAAAAATAGATAACTCCATTTAGGTGTGAAAATAAATAGATGAGGGCCTATTATAGTTTGCAATCAGAAGGACCCATAGTTTTGAATGAAATCAAATTATGTACAAATCAATTATGTATCTAATGAAGAAACTGAGGCTCCACACACAGTCTTTGCTACCCAGATGAATCAGGACTAGAACTCAGGTTTTCTTATTCCCAATTCAGGATGATATAATATAGCAAAAAAGCACATACTGAGCTCTTCCCATGTGCCTTGTTTGCTCTCAGCACGTTTTAACAGGAGGCTGTTGCTGCTCTGATAATCTTACTTCACTGACAGGCTAGTTGAGACAAACATAACGTGTGTAATTTTACAGGATCACACAGCTCAGATGCGGCGGAACTAACTCAGAAGTGCTCCTAACTTCTTTGTCATTTTTCTAAGCACAGGTAGACTGCTCAACCTTTCATCATGCATTCTTATGCAAAATTAGTTTGGAGGGGTGAAAAAAATCTTAGCGTAATGGTTCAGCAACTCCAAAGGTTTATATTTGCAGTATTGTATTGTGGAAGAGGGAAATAATGAAAATCATGTCCAAGAAGTCTTCTTTAATTGATACCTGACGTAATTGAGAAGGACTAAGTCATTATGCATTAAATTGAGAATGAATTCAATAAATCCCCCTCTCATTAAGTTCCTGCCCAGCATGACTTAGAAGATTATTGTCATTGAAAGTCACGTGGAAGAGTCATTCAAACAGTAAAGGGATCCAGCATTACTAAGGTTGGCAACCAGTCAGTCTCTCCATATTTTTTCCTGCATTCTCCTTGACTTGTTATAGTGTTTTCCTAATGTGGATAAAATATGGGCTCAGGAAAATAGGGTATTGATTCAGAAAAGTGGAGGCGACTTCCAGGTCCATCACTTACTAGTATTAATAAATCATTTAAAACCCTCTGCACAGCAGATCTCTTGTCTATAAAGTGGAGAAAATAAATTAGAGAGAAAATATGAATAAAAAATATGTAAAAAAAATTATAGAAATGTTGGGTAGTGTTATTGAAAAGAATGTAAGTGGTTGCTCTTATTATTGAAATACAGTAATAATTTAAATGTATTTTTCTCTTTTTTTTGTAGTTTTTGGCTGGGGCAGGGTTTGAACCTGCCACCTCCAGTATATGGGGCTGGCACCCTACTTCTCTGAGCCACAGGTGCTGCCCAATTTTAATGTATTTTTATATACTGTCACAACTGATTTTTAAACTAGGGTGAGATATTTGTTATTAGGTTTCTTGAGCACATGGGAAAATGTTCGAGAGATTAATGGATCACTCAAGGTCATGAAATTTCAGAACCAGGTCTTTTAACTTTTAATGCAGGGCTCTTTCTAGCCAATCGTTCTGTCTGTGGCACAATGTCAATAGGGGAAATTTTGTCGACTTTCTAATATGTTAGTTTTCAAATAACAAAACAAATAATGATGCTAAGAAAACTAGGAAGTGTTTTCACCATGATAATATTTTTGCTGACTGATTCATTCGTCATGGGCTCTTATTAGACTTTTAAATAGTTTATCTAAGGCAGTGGTTCTCAACCTTCCCAATGCCGCGATGTATTTTCATTGTTACAGAAGGGTCACGACCCACAGGTTGAAAACCGCTGAATTCTAAGGTCTCATACTGCATCTGCTATTCACTCAGAGAAGCCAATGTTTTTTCAAAGCTCGCCATAGGAATTGAGGAGTACATGAATGGATAACAACTGAAAACAGGAGAGAAAATAAACATAGTCAACGCAGAAATAACGATTAAGAAAAGCAATATAATGCCTTGTTTACATTTTTGTATTTTGCTGAAAACTTAACAATTGGGTAGATTTTTTTGACCTTTAATGTTTAATGAGGACTATTATCAACACGTGAATATATAAAGCAGGGAAATCTAATTTCCAATCCTTGAAATGATTTTTTAAAAAGAAATGCTAAATTATTTGCAGACACAGATTTTTT
The DNA here is from genome assembly GCA_963573935.1 of Arctocebus calabarensis. Classification (NCBI taxonomy): domain Eukaryota; kingdom Metazoa; phylum Chordata; class Mammalia; order Primates; family Lorisidae; genus Arctocebus; species Arctocebus calabarensis. The sequence goes on along the minus strand of CAUYON010006080.1, from coordinate 4,380 downwards.
GAAACAGATTTGTTATCCTTTTCCGCAACAGAAGACATTAAAAAAAATAGCCCACAGACCAACCAACAAGCAGTCTTAACATTGCCCATGATCTTACATGTATCAGAAAAATGACACATTAATAACTAAAAATATGAAAGCAAAATAAATCTATCAGTAGTCTATGTTTTATTAAAATGAGTCAGCACTCTTTTCTCTAAATATAAACCTTAAAAATGCAAGTTCATGTAGTATCTTTAGATGTTAATTTGGCTATTTCTTATAGATGCTAATGAATAGCTGTGGTATTAGTCAGGTCTGATTCACACTTGTTAATGAGTAACTTCCTTTGGCGCAATAGAAAGACTTGTTCCTTGTATTTTTTTAATGCATTGCATCGATTATTAATTCTGATCTGCACAATAAACTGTAAAGGGAAAGACAAGAATTATTATTGTTAACTTACAAATAAACTGGGAACAAGAAGCCCTTTTTTTTTTTTTCAGGTCTAAAATAACTTTAAAGGCCACCTATTTAAACCACCTACTCACACTTGACTCCCCTCTGAAATTCCCATTTTATGTTTAAATACATCTATGGAAGGGGAACACACCATCTCCCAAGGAAGATTATTCTTATCCTGGCTAGATCTGAATTTGAGAAAATTTGTCCTCATAGTGCAATGAAATACATTCACATAACCTCAAAACCACTGGCCCTAATTTACCTTCAAGGCCATAAAGGACAAATCTAACTACTCTTGGATAAACATATTCTCAAATACAGGTGTTTTCCTATTATGCTACATTGGTGTTCTTTCCTTCAGTCTAAATCCTGCTTGTTGACCTCATCTCTGTGTCTGAAGTATATATAAACATAAAATATACAAGTAATACAGATCCCACATTAATTTAATATACAATTGTCTACTAATTTACTTGCACTATATATAACTAACACATAATATAAAATATACCACCCAATTATATATGTGTTTATAAAACATCTTTCTATTGTCAGTCTGTATAGCCTCATCGTCTATTAGTCACAGGTACCAGACCAGTGTGCATGGCTGATAGTTCTGAGTACAAGAAAGGATTTTTGCCTTGCAGAAAATCTTTTCCATCACTAGATATAATGGGGAGACATGCCCAGAACTTTGAAACATCTTATCATTGTGCATGCTTATTAACTTACTTTTATAAAATGATACCTCTGTACAAATTGTTCTACCAGCAATGGATGTGATTTTGCCCAGGCATGAAGCACAGGGGTTAGCCACCTTTGGACACTGCTGTTAAAGCCTCCTATCCACCATCAGAACTGCTTCTAAAACCAAGGCTGCAGGGAACCCTATCACTTTACATTGTACAAATGTTCTCAAAATGTCATGGCATAGTAGGAAACAGAACACGGGCCTTTGTGTCTCATCAGAAGCCACTGCCTTGTCGTCTGTGAAATCCCCAGATAACTAGAAGCAGAATATCACATGGTGTGAGTCGTGTTTCTCATACTTATAAAGACGATGACAATGGCAGCATACGAAGGACAGGGCAGCCTCAGACGTGTAATGAAAATCCTCACTGGCATTTCTACGTGTATAGAGACTTTTGGTAATCTACTCAACTTGCAAAAACATGGATTGAGGGCAATGGTGTCAAGAGCAAATTTCAGGTGAGTAGTAAATGACAAACTGGAAGACAGGAGTGTGTCTGCCTTGGCCCCTCCTGCACCTTCATACCTGGTACAATGCTCCACAGAGCAGGCACTCAATAGACGTTTTATTCTAAAAGGTGTAAATGATTAAATAAGTGAATGAGTATGAAGAGTGACAGTCAACTCTAAAGCCAGAGGAGAGATACCATGAATGCTCCACAACAGGTTGTACCATGTGCTGGCTGTGACCCCTGTGAATAATTAGAGGTACCATGATGTTAGCTTCCTGAGAGGCTTTAGTACATCACAAGGGGTGAAGAAGTAAACACTGTAGCAAGTGATATAACAGAAAATAGCTGAAATGTATACGTGAGGCTATGCCATGAGGCATATGAATGGAAATGAACAGCAGATGTGCTGTGTCCTAGGCTTTCCAAGATTTGGGCCCACCTTCCCCCAGTAAAATGCTCCCCCATAGAACAGAAAAGGGTGAGCTTATCATTGATGGGGATGGGAAGAGAGATTACAACCCACACCTGACAGAAGCTAGGTAATTAGAAGGAAGTAATTATGTTGCTTCCCCAGGAGTCCCAGTGCCTGGCATGAAGACTGGCACCTGAGAGGTGTTTAGCAAATGCTTTTAAAGATAAGTGGATAACAAATGAGTAAATCCTCACTGAAGAAATACAGACAGGTGGCCAGGTCCAGTGGCTCATGCTACCTAGTTCTTTGGGAGGCCAAGGTGGGGGAATTTATTGAGGCCAGGTGTTCCAGACTAGCCTGAGCAAGAGGAAGACCACACCTTTGCACAAAATAGAAAAATCAACCAAACCTGGTGGCAGGATCCTGTGGGTCCACCTACTCAGGAGGCTGAGGCAGGAAGATCGCTTGAACCCAGGAGTTTGAGGTTACTGTGAGCTATGATCAGGCCAATGAACTCCAGCCTGGGCCACAGAGAAAAAGTAACACTATCTCAAAAAACAAAAACAGTGGAGAAGAAGACTGAGCAACATAGTGAGATCCCCGTCTTTATGAACAATTAAAAAAGTTAGCCAGGTGTGGTGATGGATGCCTTTCATCCCAGCTACTCAGGAGGCTGAGGCAGGAAGATCACCTGAGCCCAGGAGTTTGAGCTTGCTGCAAGTTGTGATAATGCTGTGGAACTCCAGCAAGAGCAACAAAGGTAAAACCCTGTCTGAAAAAAGCCAACAAAACAAAACAAAATAAACTGAAAACAATGTAGAGAAAGATTAAAACTTTGATAAAAACTGTCTAAAGAAAAGATCCAGATGGGGAAGATGGTGGCAGAGATGGTCCCGTAGCCCATCTCTCCCTGGTCAGCAGAGGGTGGGAGCTCTGGATCTTTCCCCAGTGAACTATTGGAGCGGACGGGCAGCTGGTGAGAGACAGAGATCGGGAGGATTGGTGTTTTTGAAATATAGTTCTTAACCGTGGAAACTGTTGCAAACCGTTTCCCCCTGCCCAGCGAAGGGGCAGCCGGCCCCTCCCACAGGGAGGACAGCAGGTCCCAACCCACAAGCTCTAATTGGAGAAAATTCCACTGAAGCGTGGAACTCAGAGTTTGACGATCAGAAAGGGGCACTGCTAGGAACCACGGAGACCCGGGTAGCCCTGCCGTGAGCCGAGAGGTCCGGACTCTGCCAGACTGACACATCAGAATGTTCAAAATGGCGAGCACCTTTTCCCCAGATCAATGAGAGAGAGAAAGAATGGGTGACCAGCCAGCATTACACTAGGCGGGGACCCTAGTGAAGCCTGAGAGGTGCGGAAAAGACACTTTGAGCTGTGGAAGTTGGCGAGGAGGGCCCCCAGGCACTTCAGCCGGAGAATAACTGAAGTTCAAGTCCCCACCAACAGCCCCGCGAAGCCCCCTCCCCCCACAGTCGCCACGAGCCCCGCTCCCACGCTCCCCTCTCACAGCAGATCGTTGTTGCCGGACTGGACTGCAATTCTATATACATATAAGAATAATAATATTTTTGAGATTGGTTTTTTTTTTTTAATATCCTTTTCTTGGAGGCACTATCGACAAATAATTTTTTACTTCACTTTCTTTTTTTAGGCTATTTTTATTACCTCCTATTCTCAACTGAACATTCTTCTTCCTCTCCCATGTTAATTTCTTTGTTCTCTCTCCCCCTCCTCACCCTCCCTTCTTATAGCTTCTAAGAGTGCTTATATCATATTTGCTAGAGGCTTTTCTTCTTCTCTATTCTCAAGTATTTTATTAGAAGCATTTTTATTGTTGAATTCTTTTTTTTTTTTCTTCTTCTTAGCTGTTGTTCTGTGATTGGCTGTTTGTTTGTTATGTTTTGTTAGTATGTCAATGTTTCTGACTGTGGGTGCATCTGTGGGCTTAGGTATCTGGTAGCCCTTCTACGAATGTATTAGCCCATTTGCTATTAATGTGATTGATGTTATAAATGTTTTCCTTGCCACCCTGATAATTCAGTTCACCCCTTGCCCAGGATTGGAAGTCTAGAACTCCAACTCATCCACAATCCAGACTGACTGCATTTACAATTGGACTGGAACTCTTGAACTGTCCAGGCTGCAGTCACCACACCAGTACCTAGGTGGAGGGCTGGTCAACCACAACCATAGAAGTCTCCAGTTCAATTTCACTCTCCTGCTCATATAGCTAAAAACTGAAAAACAAACATGGGGCGGAACCAGCGGAAAAACTCTGGCAACATGAATAAACAGAACGGTGCAACTCCCCCC